>CM077876.1:46431911-46516911 GCA_039720435.1 Amazona ochrocephala | reverse complement strand
AACTTTAAAAAGAGGTGAGTAACTACATGCTTTTACTGATGAGACCTATTTTATAACAGTTCTCCTTTTTGGAAGCCTAGAAGGACTCATTTGCTGGCGGAAAGAATGGAAAAAAAGAACAGGGAATGAACTTTGGCCATGTAAATTCCTCTCCTGAAACATGATGCCTACAGTCAAATAACTGCTTGAACAGCACTTGTAGCTCAATTTCCAGTAAGATTTATCCCCAAATATTTTAGCTTAGATGGGCAAAATACTATTGTCTGTTGAGTTTTATAACTTGGAAGAATTTTTAAAACTAAGTCCTAGAGAATCAGCTTCTTCCTAGCTGTGGTACACACAGAGTTTTACATACCCAAATAGATTCATATTTTGTACAAACTTGTTCTCTTATATGGAATATTTTAAAGTTACTTAGAAAAGAGTTCCTAAAAAATAGATAATTTAATGTGCTTCCTGATGGGAAAAAGGGATAACAGCTGCAAACCACTTTTTGATGAAGTTGCAGAATATCTGAAATATATGGATATAGCAGATGAACAAGATAATCAGAAAAGTACGCAGAAAAATATATGAATAAAATGTGAAAATGTGAAAAAGAAAAATGAAATGTGAATGTCAAGTTGGAAAATGTATATTTTGCTTTAAAGCCAGCAAAATTAGTGTTGAGGTTCTAATTTTTCCTTTATGTATCTAATAAAGATATGAACAGCAAATATGGAGTCAAACCAGTGGTCCATCTAACCAACTGTTTTTTTGTTCCCACCAAAGGGCATGATGAGAGGCTATGTAGAGAAGAGTATAAGGTCAGAATAAACATGTACTATTCCAGACCAAGGAGTGTGGCAGGAAGAGGGGAAAGTCATGGGGTGGCTCCCTTGGATTTCTCTCCATCTTGTCACCAAGGACATTAGTGTCCAAGCCTTCAGCTGCCTCCATTATACAGGAGGGACAGAAAACCGCAAATGCTGCTTCAGAGGGCATCCACACACCCCTCACAGGCTTCTCTCACACCCAGAGGAAGTTGATTAGGCTCCAAAATGATTTGTGCTTCTGCCACTAATTTGCTTCAATAAAAGATTATTTTACTTTTGAAAAGGAAAAGTTTTCAGCATTTCCTATAGAATCATAGAATAGTTAGGGTTGGAAAGGACCATAAGATCATCTGTCTCCAACCCCCCTCCCATGGGCAGGGACACCTCACACTAAACCATGCCAACCAAGGCTCTGTCTAACCCCACCTTGAACACTGCCAGCAATGAAGCATTCGCAACTTCCCTGGGCAACCCATTCCAGTGCCTCACCACCCTCACAGTAAAGAATTTCTTCCTCATATCCAATCTAAACTTCCCCTGTTTAAGTTTAAACCCATTGCACCTTGTCTTCTCACTACAGTCCCTCATGAAGAGTCCCTCCCCAGCATCCCTATAGGCCCCCTTCAGATACTGAAAGGCTGCTAGGAGGTCTCTACACAGCCTTCTCTTCTCCAGGCTGAACAGTCCCAACTTTCTCAGCCTATCTTCATACGGGAGGTGCTCCAGTCCCCTGATCATCCTCGTGGCCCTCCTCTGCACTTGTTCCAACAGTTCCATGTCCTTTTTATGTTGAGGACACCAGAACTGCACACAATACTCCAAGTGAAGTTTCACGAGAGCGGAGTAGAGGGGCAGGAGCACCTCCCTCGACCTGCTGGTCACGCTCCTTTTGATGCAGCCCAGGATACGGTTGGCTTTCTGGGCTGCAAGCGCACACTGAAGCCGGCTCATGTTCATTTTCTTATCGACCAACACCCCAAAGTCCTTCTCCGCAGGGCTGCTCTGAATCTCTTCTCTGCCCAACCTGTAGCTGTGCCTGGGATTGCTCTGACCCAGGTGGAGGACCTCGCACTTGGCATGGTTAAACTTCATCAGGTTGGCATCAGCCCACCTCACAAGCATGTCAAGGTCCCTCTGGATGGCATTCATTTCCTCCAGCGTATCAACTGAACCACACAGCTTGGTGTCATTGGCAAACTTGCTGAGGGCGCACTCAATCCCACTGTCCATGTCACCCACAAAGATGTTGAACAAGACTGGTCCCAACACCGATCCCTGGGGGACACCACTTGTTACTGGTCTCCAGCTGAACATTGAGCCATTGACCACAACTCTTTGCGTGCGGCCATCCAACCAGTTCTTTATCCAGCTATCAAATTGATGTCTCTCCAGCTTAGAGACAAGGATGTCATGCAGGACAGTGTCAAATGCTTTGCACAAGTCCAGGTAGATGACATCAAATGCTCTACCCCGTCCGTCAGTTCCATAGCCCTATCATAGAAGGCCACCAGATTGGTCAGGCAGGATTTCCCCTTAGTGAAGCCATGGTGGCTGTCACCAAGCACCTTGTTGGCTTTCATGTGCCTTAGCATGCCTTCCAGGAGAATTTGCTCCAAGATTTTGCCAGGCATAGAGGTGAGGCTGACTGGTCTGTAATTCCCTGGCTCATCCATTTTCCCCTTCTTGAAAAAGGGTGTTATATTTCCCTGTTTCCAGTCCTTACTTATGTTCTTAGGCCATCAAGATTATAACAAAACTATCACCACAACACTTATTTTTAAAACACAGATGCAATTTTAGCCCTTAGTATAAGTTTCACCACAAGGCAACACAGTGAGAAAATATATACTGACTCAGAATGTTCTGCCTTCACCCTGAGGAAAATAGTCCCGTATCTAAGGAAGCCAGACGAACTTCATCATTGATTTCAATGGGACCAGGTTTAAGCATGTTTTTTGTTTTGCAAGATTTCTTAGTCCCTAAATTAATTGGAATAAAGCACCCCATTTGGTGTACCCTCTCATTTTTTTATTTTAGAAATCATAATGAAACTAAAACTCATAACTCTGAAAACATCTGTGCCAAGTGAAAAAGGAAATTTTCTGGAGTTATTATGGATAATTAAAACACCCCAATAAAATTCCATGATAGCTGTGATGAGTTGGTATGCTAAAGCAACTCCGTGAAACTGCTGTGACCCATCACAGTTTTGGAGGAGAGTTAAATGTAAAAAAAACCCCTGCTCTTCCTGAGTATTTGACTCTCAGCTTATTGCTGTGGTACCAGTTGGAGCACCAAACCCAGTGCTGATTCAAGTGATGATACAGTTGCGTACCCTTGCAGCAATGCTAAATATCATAGGAATGAGAAATAGAGCACTAATAAAAAAGAAAGGCTTCTGTTCTCACTTTCTTCAAAATTATTCTTGAGAACCGAGGGGTTCTTTAATTCATAATCCTTTCCACCCCACTCTCCACTCACAAAAAAGAGAAAAAAATACAAAAAAGATTTCATTGTACAAAGCTCCTCTGAGTTTGTGGATAGTAGTTTCTTTTCCTTTGTCTCTAATACAGCTTTCTGCTTTGCTAACACTACCTACTCAGTTACCACAGTGCTCAGGCTCAGAGAAATATCCCATTCATTTCAGAAAAAATACTGCTTATGACAACACTTGTAAATGAAGACCTAAATTTGATCCCTCTCTCCTCAGCCCAGAGCATCATAAGAATGTATTTATAACAGCCTGTAAGCACAGAGACTGTAACAGGATTTATTTGGAACATCGTTCAGAGGAGGAGTGGTTCTTGTCTCTAGAATACCTTCAACTCAAAGTTTGAAAAAAGGATAAGGACGGGAAGATTTTCCAGAGAATCCATGTACACTCTACTTAAATAGACAGAAAATAGTAAAGGGAATTGGACAGTAATGTGGTGGCTTGCACCAAGCTGGTATTATAACATTTTTATTTGCTTTCTGCTTATATCCTTAATTGGCTCCTTCTGTACCTCTAGCAGCAGTCCTCCAGAGTATGCAGTCAGATGACAGCCATGTTATGTCAGTCCTGTGACAGATGTTTACTGTTTTGTCCCCAGGAAGGATTTGGTTTCCAGATCTATCTTCCCAGGCATAGGCAAAAGGCATGATGTGAGAGGTTTTGATTTTACTCCTAACTTTGTCCTCACATGTTTCAGGTAGTTATTTATTTCAAAAAAAGAAATGTTTATGTCCAAGTTTCAGTATGTTAGAAAAAAAAAGGACTGAAGTTTAGAAAATGAAGCCAGTATCCTTATAAGGAAGAATACCTGGGTAGAAAAAAGGCCAGAGAATCAACAAGCCAAGACACCACATCTGAAAATTGAACGTTTTTAAAGAATGCATTTGGAGAAGATAATGACTGGATTTGAAGAACCTGCTCATAGCAAAATAATGTAGAGCATTTAATACCTCAAATGCAACTCTGAGAGATTATAGTGCCTGTTGCGAGAAGTTTCTTGTAAGGAGTTTTCCATGGGAAATGCTTGATTGAGTCAATCAAAAGAGGGGACAACTATTACACATTTTATAATTTTGCACATGACAGTGAGGATTTCATTCCAGTAGGTCATTTGATTCTCTGCAGGTGGCTCTGTTGGTTTCTGGAATAGTATACTGTGAATTGCATGTTACACAAATGAAAGGCAGTTATAATTCTGGATAACATTGTATTTGATTCTACAAACATCTTTAGGCCTAATGCAAAGATTCCTTCGAATAATTTATCTAGCTAAGTGTCTGTGGTCCCAAACTCCTAATTTAAAAATGTTGATAAATGAAATATCTCTTTAGCTAATAAATGAAGTATCTCTTTAGTTATCCTTTGTCAGCAACATTCATTTTAATGGAAAGTGAGTTTACAGGGTTACATGATTGAACTACTGAGCCAAGTCAGTGTTGGCAAATGATGGGCTAAATTATTGATGTTACACACTAATGAATTCTGATGAGAAATAAAATACAGACATTACATTTCAAGTGGTTCATAATTATTTTTGTACTTTAAAAGCAATTTTATTCTTTTTCCAAATCATACTGGTTCTGTAAAACAAAAACATAGTTAGTGATTATAACTAAAATTATTGAGTTTGTGGCAAAAATGCTCCTGTATGTTTTCTTATGCAAGTATAATGCTATTCACACCAGGATTCTGATTTCTTCTTATACTTCTGGGAGAAGATAATTAAATTAAATGTCTAAATTTTTAAACCGCTGTCTTTAAATAAAATAATCTACTTTGCAACCATACTTAAGAGTTCAGGAGATGAGTTTATAATCTATGATATATCAGCATGTTTACTAGAGATGTTCTGAACTACCGTAATTAATTCAGGTGACGACAAAAACAGAAGAGCTGCCAAAAAAGGAGCTTACAACATGTAAACAGTGTTTTGATATATGTTTAAAATGGGTAGAAGGAGGTTACTAAACTTCAGATAGCCCAAAGTGATGTTGCAAGGCTGAATCACTAATTTTAAAATGTTATTTCTCTGAGTCTTTATTCACTGTACTGGATAAAGAAATCTAATTTCTTAGGTTTTCCTTATAAAATCAGCTCTAAGCATTTGCTCATTTGGCAACAGTACAACCTCGTAAGTACTATCCTTAATCTTGTCTTCCTAAAAATGGGCTTTATTTAACTTTTCTTAATTATTCACTAAAGGCTTCTGTCAATTGTTGGAAAAGCAAATCTATGAAGTATAGTTTCATTTTCTTTTTGACACATAACAACTGAATAACCATCTTACTTGTCGGCTCTTGTCATTCAAAATTACCATTAGCTTCCTGAAGGATTAAGCACATGCAAACCTGTTTTGGTTTTACTTAAAAAGGAATTTTATGATCTAAATGATCAGCCTTCAAGAGGTTTGTCATATTTGGCCAAAGTCTCAAAAGAAAGGTTTATGAGCTACACAATCATCATCATAAACCTCCGTGTTACCTATAATTTGGCCTTAAGCTTGAACACATTACTCAGATACGTATCATTATTTCAGTGTAAAAGTCTCAGAAACAGCATTTTATATTAAATGGAGCTATTTAGAAGGTTGTTTGCTCTGTTGCTGTACAGGTGTTTAGCAGCACAGCTGGTGGAAACATAACGTATATTCACATACTGTTTTCTCTTGTTCAGCCAGCATTGCTTAAGAAAACTATGGCTCTACTGCTCTTTAGTACTATTGCTCCAATCAGGGCGAAACATGATTTAGAAAAATAACATTACAGATGAGAAATGGTTAAGCTTCTCTGGAAGAAAAACCCCACAAATTTTTTCACCAAACCACAGTAAGATACTCTGTGACATTTCGATTGTGTTTGTGCTTTCCCATATTGTCTCAGATACTCTTAACAAGCTTACTCAAACCAAGGCAGCTAAGCTCTGCAGAGAATCAAGGATTCCTATCACTTTGCTAGGAGGAATTGAATTAATTATTGCTGGATTTTGAACAACTGCTGTTTAAACCATTTCAATTAATTTTTCTGTAATAAAAAGGATTCCCTGAATTGTAGGTAGGGCTGAGATCAACTTAAGAAAGTTGCCAAGCATTTATTTTATCTGCTTTTACATGATTTTTTTTTTTTTTTTTAAACCAATTTTCCAAAATTAAGGCATTGGGCTCAAACGTTTTCATTGGTAAACTTAAAACTCTGCTACAAACAAAATTTCAGAGCCACAAGACTCTGAAAACACAGTTTGTGTGTCCCTGGTAAAAGTAAATTTGAACTCCATAGTTCTGAAAACTACGTTTTTTACAAACTTGAGCCTTGCAATAGGTAAGGCTTCTCCAGCAGCAGTATCTGAAGACTGCTGTGGTTTGGGTTCAGTCTAGGGGCCTTAGAGGTGTCCTACCTGTGCTTTTATTTTGACCAGTAGATGCTGCAGAAGGAGGAAATTGTTTGATTCGAACATGAAGAACAAGAGCCAAAATGGAGCAACAGTTAATTTGGAGAAGGCTTACAAGGAGATAAAATTGGGCTGCAGAGAAGGAAAACTGTCAGTTCTCTTTCAGGTGAGGGTAGAGACTGGTATTGCCAAGTCTCAAAGGCTGGGAAGTAGAAGAAGGTGACTGTTGATTGGAAAAAAAGAGGCTGGTACTTGAGGAAGCAATAAGGAAACAGAGAAAACTGGCGATCAATAGGTACTGCCAGAGATTAAGGCTGGAAAAGGATCTTGAAAATGGCTGGGCCATCAATCTGGGAATGAGTCAGGTGCAGGACAGAGGTCTGACATTCCTCTGGGATGAGATGCAGCACAGACACAAGACTCTGCTTGGGAAAAGCAGAGACCATGAGCTGGAGAGACTTTGATTAGATAAAAGCCTGAGCAATAAATTAATGAAAAAGTAATAGACAACAGCCTACTACAGTTGTTATTTACTCCATTAGTTCAAGTTGCAGATAAGTGTATTGGCACTAATTCTTGTGATGATAAAAGTGTCAATATTAATAAGATATTTAAGATGGTTTATATCCTTGGAAATTTCAGAGTTTAAAAAATATCTTAGAAAATCCTTAAGATTACAAAACCAACATACTCAATGTAGAAATGCTAGGATTGTAGTTATTTCCGTGAACTTAATTCAGCCTATTCTGTGTAAACATTTCAATACAGATTTTAATTATTTAATTAAAAAAATAAAATCTATGTTACTTCAAGAAACAGAAATACAGTAGTCTTCAGATTCTGGAAAAGGCCTCAAGCATGACAACTTTAATGCTGCTTTGATAATTTTTCAATTCATGATACAGTGTTTCAGCACATTTTTATTCCATCAAATTTCAAACTCTGAATCTTTCTGTCAGGGAGTATGGAGAATAATCTGAAGCTTAAAGATTGCTGTAGCTGTGACATGACTCAGTGGATCAATTTTTAAGAAGCTGGAAGTCACGCAATTTGTCTCTTCTTGTCATTTAAGACCTACTGGTTTGAGTAGCCCTGCTGACAATAAAAGCAGCAGAGATAATAAGCTTGCCAGTTGCTCATAGATTTTTGAGTGTTTGACCCACAAATGTCAAGTTACCAGAGTTACAGGTGAAAAGAACATGAATTCATAGTCTGTATTTCTGGATTCTATTTAGCTTCAATGGGAGAATAATTTTTTGCTCAATGAGAAATGAAGTTTGTTCAGTAATCTTATCACCTGTTAAAGCCAGATATCAAGTTTCAAGCAGTAAACATTTAATTCTGTAAACTTGTCTTTCACTATTAAAAGTCCCAACCTATGCATTTTTATTACTCAGCATATTTTAAATTAATAGGACATTTCTGTGTATGTCATAAAATGTAAGAAAGTGGGTAATTATTACTATTATTTTTCTGGTAATTAGTACTATTAGTACTATAACTATTTTGGTAATATGCAAGAATAAATTACAGTAAGTGGTGGTGAATACTGAAGAAATGTAACTCTTAGGAATTCTTCTTTTAAAAGAAATTTAAAACTAAATCTCCTAGATTAAATGCCGTCCTTCTCTTTTCTCTTAGGTCGTAATTTTTAGTGCTCGAAGTATTGATATGTATTTCTACACAAAAATTGTACATTGAAAATGTACACCTGCAAGCAAACTAAATAATTTATTACCACAGTAATCCTGACCAGGTTAATCTTAAAAATATGTGACAAATCTCTTTGTTTGCAGAGACAATCTTCTAGCCTCCCTCATTGACAGGCAACTAGCAGAACTCTTTGTCTTTATCATCATAGTATACACTAGAACTTTTAGGTGGCAGCCATGTCTGAACAATTTGATTCATATCACATTTGCTACACATAGTGAAACTTTCAAGTGAAGCCATAGAAGAATTATGGCAGTTAAGGACACTATAGGTGTCCTATGCAACGTTTGTGGTTATATTAGCCTTTGGACATGATGCTTTATAAAATAGGGTTTATGCAAAGCATAAGAAGCTTGGTGTGTTAAGGCATAAGTGACATAAAAACCTAAATGCAATTGAATTGTGCCAAATTATATGTACATATCACTTTAAAAATGTCAAAGGAAATTATGTCAGAATAGCGATATCAAAGATTTGCCATGTCATAAAAAAAATCATAGACGACGAAAATGAGGTGAAGAAATAAATCAGGCTCCAATTTCTTCTATGAATTTAGCTTATTTTGAGACTAGTTTCCACACTCTCACTAGAAAGGTCCCTCTCATCATGGAGCAACAAATTAAATGGTCATGAACACTCTGTGTGTCTATTCCATGGCAGCTGTAATTGCCACTACACCTACATGATATGTAAACTCAAAGATTTTTGTGAATGCTAGTCAGGGTCATAAATTCCATCTAGAAAAATCTAGAGAAAAGGAATCACTTTAGGGATTAATATTAAATGTGAGATCATATTTTGAAAAAATCCAGTTATTATTCAAAATTCATAAACTTTTGAGAGGAAAGATATATTTTTGGAAACTATATACTGGATGCTGATTTCATAGAATCATAGAATCATAGAATAGTAAGGGTTGGAAAGGACCTCAAGATCATCGAGTTCCAACTCGCCTGCCATGGGCAGGGACACCTCACACTAAACCATGTCATCCAAGGCTATGTCCAACCCCACCTTGAACGCCGCCAGGGATGAAGCATCCACAACCTCCCTGGGCAACCCATTCCAGGGCCCCACCACCCTCACAGTAAAGAATTTCTTCCTCAGATCCAATCTAAACCTCCCCTGTTTAAGTTTAAACCCATTGCCCCTTCTCCTCTCACCACAGTCCCTAATGATGAGTCCCTCCCCAGCATCCCTATAGGCCCCCTTCAGATACTGGAAGGCTGCTAGGAGGTCTCCATGCAGCCTTCTCTTCTCCAGGCTGAACAGCCCCAATTTTCTCAGCCTATCTTCATACGAGAGGTGCTCCAGTCCCCTGATCATCCTCGTGGCCCTCCTCTGCACTTGTTCCAACAGTTCCATGTCCTTTTTATGTTGAGGACACCAGAACTGCACACAATACTCCACGTGAGGTCTCACAAGAGCAGAGTAAAGGGGCAGGATCACCTCCCTCGACCTGCTGGTCACACTCCTTTTGATGCAGCCCAGGATACGGTTGGCCTTCTGGGCTGCAAGCGCACACTGCCGGCTCATGTTCATTTTTTCATCAACCCACACCCCCAAGTCCTTCTCTGCAGGGCTGCTCTGAATCTCCTCCCCGCCCAATCTGTAGCTGTGCCTGGAATTGCTCCGACCCAGGTGGAGGACTTTGCATTTAGCATGGTTAAACTTCATTAGGTTGGCATCAGCCCACCTCACAAGCGTGTCAAGGTCCCTCTGGATGGCATTCCTTCCCTCCAGCGTATCAACTGAACCACACAGCTTGGTGTCATCAGCAAACTTGCTGAGGGCGCACTCAATCCCACTGTCCATGTCACCCACAAAGGTGTTGAACAAGACCGGTCCCAACACCGATCCCTGGGGAACACCACTCGTTACTGGTCTCCAGCTGGACACTGAGCCACTGAGCACTACTCTTTGCGTGCGGCCATCCAGCCAGTTCTTTATCCACCGAGTGGTCCACCTATCAAATTGATGTCTCTCCAACTTAGAGAGAAGGATGTCATGTGAGAGAGTGTCAAAGGCTTTACACAAGTCCAGGTAGATGACATCAACTGCTCTGCCCCTGTCCATCAGTTCCGTAGCCCCTTCATAGAAGGTCACCAGATTGGTCAGGCAGGATTTCCCCTTAGTGAAGCCATGCTGGCTGTCCCCAAGCACCTTGTTGGTTTTCATGTGCCTTAGCATGCCTTCCAGGAGAATTTGCTCCAAGATTTTGCCAGGCACAGAGGTGAGACTGACTGGTCTGTAATTCCCTGGGTCATCCATTTTCCCCTTCTTAAAAATGGGGTTATATTTCCCTTTTTCCAGTCATCGGGAACTTCACCTGACTGCCATGATTTTTCAAATATGATGGACAGTGGCTTAGCAACTTCATCTGCCAGCTCCTTCAGGACCCGCGGATGGATTTCATCCGGTCCCATGGACTTGTATGCATTCAGGTTCCTAAGGTGGTCCCAAATTTCAATGTTTCCGTAGAAACCAGTTCACCAAGTAACAAATTCTTAAACAATTTTTTAAGCAAAGGATACCTGATTGCAATTACCCTTTAACAGTACCAAAAAATACTTCAAAAATTAATAATAATAAAAAAAAATTAACTTCAACATTTTAAATGGTTACTATGAATAAATGTGACTAAATACAAAATCTTAGAACTAATTAAAAGGTGTGCAGCCATGTCCCCTTAAGTAAAGTTATCTGTCATCCAACTCCATATGTCTCCAAGACAAGGCAGAAACAGCAAGACTGCTAAAGTGAAATCAGCAGGCAAAAAAGACACAACTGAGTGTAATCAGCATAAATGGTGATAACTCAGCCCATAACAGAGAAAAATAAAAGAGAAGGCATACAGATTTGGAAGTGCATCAGCCCTGGGGGACACCATAACACACCTGTGTTAATAAGTTAGAGAACAAAAGATGTACTTAAATTGACTACCATCTGACAGCTAAGAAACAAGTTAAGAATGAGCAGCTTTCAGAAAGCAAACGAGCAAACCCTGCTTGTAATACACAGAATTATGGTTGGTCCTGGCCAAAGTGGAACTGCACCTGCCCTTAAAGATCAGGTAGAAGAGGGTGCCATGAAAACCACAGATTTTTCAGTCAGTAAAACATTTCCTCTGGTAAGATGCAGTACCCACTGAGATGCCTGCAGTAGATTCAGCAAAGTTTCAGTGCCTTAGCAAAGAAGTGTCTTTTCTCTGGCGATCTCTGCAGATTGCTTAGATAAAGACAATGCAAATTAGATCAGAACTCTTTTCTAGTGTAAACTGGTGTAGTTCAGTACAGTGGAATTTGTTTGCACTATAGCAGCTTTGCCAAAAAGTTTTTTTTAAAGATTTCAGGTTAATCAATCAACTTGAACAAAACTGTGGAAGATTTATAAATAATCACAGCATTCTGCAGTCAAAGTGATAGTCTGGGGGTTAATACTTCATTCCTTTGTGCCTTATGTAGCAATTTTCACCGGATGAAAACAGGTAAAACTGTTGCCAACTAAGAAGTTTCCAAACTCTAAATTCTGATGATCTATTTTATATCCCTTTACACAGTCTGGAATGGCTATTAAAGGTGCAGAGGTATTAAAAACTAAGCCAATAATCTTGTATATATTAAAAAAGGTACTTTTGTCATTCCACCATCATTAAAAGTATATATGCAATGCTCTAAAGTTACAATGAGGGTGGCAATGATGTTATATTTTTGTTAGCATGTTGGCCCCCAAAATAATTCTAGCATAAATATAGTCAACATAAATCATCTAAAAGGATAGACTAAATTGAAGACTGTCAGGATTAATGTGCAGCCACAGTCCCAAATAAAGCTACACCTGCCATCATATATCATTTTTGCAATTAGATAGCTAATTGAACTTACTCAAGAGCCAAGTTATTGAAACTGCAAAACATTATTGGGAAAACAAAAGCCATTAACATAACAAATAACTTGCCTGTACACTTGTGGAAGAAAATGTTTTACATTTCTGTAATTTTTTTTCCTAAATTCGAGAGATTACTTTTATTACTTTCTGCTGAGTTAAAAATGTATTTTGCAATTGTAGAAGGATTTTTGAAGACTGAAACCCTCCAAGCAAACTACAGAACATGGACTACACCAGCTGTGATGGTGACATTTTCCCCACATTGCTGCCCCATTTCTTCAAGTCAAGAGATCTCCATGAAGCTTTTGTTTGAAGGAATGCTGTCACTGACTTCAGAAATAGACTTTGCTCCTCTCTTACCACAAGGATGTCCTTTGACCGTAAAGATAATTAAGTTTAGGTGAAAAGCAAGTGTCAGAACTCATAGAACTTCGACTACTAGGATAAAAACAAAATCTCTTTTCAAAACTATTAAGCATGTATGTGAACTGCTCAGAATGAAAGAAAAGCAGAGCAGTGCTTGTGCACTTCTAATGTACTTCTAATGCACTTCATGAGCTGCAATTCTAATCTCTCAAATTCTGCCCCTGGTTGCAATTGGACTGCAGTAAAGGAATTTTAAAACTTGAAATGGGTTAGAAGAAAGGTAAAGCACAAGAAGATGAAATAGCCTTGCCCAAGAAACAGTCCTGCACTTTGCTCTATGAAAAATTAAATAGATGAAGAGACAAAATTGAAAGTATAAATCACCTCAGCCGTTGTTCTCTGATCTAGCATTTGAGCTGATTGACAAAATATTTGTGCTTCGATATTACTATGGAAGAATCTCTAATCCTTTTTAACATCACAGTTGAAATGCTCAAATTTAAAATTTCATTTTTTTCCTGTGAGAAGCATATTCACAAACGCATGGACACTGAGTAATCAGTTGATCATTCCTATTTCCAATGCAAATATTAAATGTTTGAAAAGTAAAATTGCTACAAGGATCATGATAAAACCCAGTGAATATGTATATTTAAAAGTTCACTTGAAATAAAAGGAGCATAACAAAAATTAAAATAGCATTTTGAAAAACCCCAACCCTATTATTGTCACCGCATACAATACAGACCAATGACCCTTAACAAAAAATGGGAAAATCTAGTATTTACTAGAGGCTGACAGGCATAATTCTGCTTTTGTGGTTCACCCTCATATTGTTGGTGTTTTGGATGATTTTGACATGTCTTCAATCACATAATCACGGTGAGAGCTCAGGAAGCATGTGCATACATATTGACAAGTGTTTTTTTGTCTTCTTTCTCACAATAGAGAGCCAAAAGGAGGTGCATCTAAAGGGCAGCATGTTCTGGTTATGATTCCCTGGTAAAGCACACTGCTGCTGAGTAGGGTCAGGCAGACCAAAAACGTGTAGAGCTGAACAGAGACCTGAGGAGGCAAACGAGGGACACTTTGCCATTGCTACCTTTGGCAGAGCAGAGAATCTGGCCCGAGGAGATGGCATGAGGCAGCCTCTCATGGCCAGGCTTCTGCTTCTGGGGGACAGCAGCATCCCCAAAAGGGGACATGCACATTAGCCATGTGCTACAGGGGACACCCTGCCTGCGCTGCACTAAGCCTGAGCACTCCCAGTCACCAAAGCCAGCCAGCTCAGCCCATGGGGACACTCAGCCCATGTTAGCATGTGTTAACAGTGTGACAGGGATGGTAGCCCGAAGCTGAGAGTGAGCTGTAACCCTTGCACAACTAGTAGGGTGGATGACAAACGGCAAATTTCTGGCATGGTACCAATTTTGGTGCTTATAGAAATTAGGACTGGTAATGCATATAGTTCTTTCTGAAATGAATTTGAGACACCAGATACCAAAGGAAGCTTGCCATCACTGCAAGCAGCATTCCATCCCCCCACCCCCCCCAATTATCATTAACAAAAGCACTTTGCTTTCTAATGTTACGTGGGATCCCTCCTAAAGTTTTGCTTTGCTTTTTTTGGCGTTTACTAATGGTGATGACTAACTCCACCAATACTGGCTACTGGAAACATCGTCCTCACTGACGCTTTGGCAATGTCACCTTCTTATTACAGGCACAGTTGTTTCTTCTCAAGCACAGATTTTACAAGCACTATCATCTGTCTGCATCATTGCAAGTGATTGGAAGGCAAGTCTATACTTTCAAAAATAGGCTTAATAGTGTAGACTGGTAATGATGAAATACTAGTCAAAGCCATCTTCCAGTCTGAGGCACTCTTTATTTTCACATCATAATTTTCCTCAAACACTGCTGCTATGCAAAAATGTGGAGTGCTGCTAGCTAAAAGTAGCTGGTGAAAAGTCCAAATCCTCCTCCATTAACTACTTCTAAGTCTGTCTTTGGATCTCACCCAGGTCATGGCTTCTGTAAAATATCAGAAAACACTTAGGCAGCCAATGTACTGTATCTACTGCCTCTTCTAATTCACTCTTCCTCTGTGATTCACCTGCTCCTGTTTGCTCTAGTCAAGGTAGCTGCTGGGATGCAAGCTCTTATGAGTGGGAATCACTCTTTTGGTGCACACCTGCTCACTGCTCAGCACAACAGGATCTCATCCCCACATGTTAACATGAGACGGACACAAGAAACAACAAACTCTGGGTATTTCTTGCTGAGAGAAAAGGAATGGCTGTTGGATTTTATTTTGGAAGTGCATACCACTATACGGTATGTCATCAATGTAGGAACTTAATTGACAGAAGAATAGATTGATCTGACAGTAATAAAAACAAAGACACCAGTCTATATATAAATAAATCACTGCCAAGACCTCTAAAATATGCAAAGAGTTGTGCTCAGTGACTCAATGTCCAGCTGGAGACCAGTAACGAGTGGTGTCCATCACAGATAGGTATTGAGACCAGTCCTGTTCAACATCTTTGTCAGTGACCTTAAGGTCCTTTCCAATCCTAACCATTCTATGATTCTATGATTCTATGGCATGGACAGTGGGATTGAGTGTGCCCTCAGCAAGTTTGCCGATGACACCAAGCTGTGTGGTTCGGTTGATACATTGGAGGGAAGGAATGCCATCCAGAGGGACCTTGACACACTTGTGAGGTGGGCTGATGCCAACCTGATGAAGTTTAACCATGACAAGTGCAAGGTCCTACACCTGGGTCGGAGCAATCCCAGGCACAGCTACAGGTTGGGCAGGGAAGAGATTCAGAGCAGCCCTGCGGAGAAGGACTTTGGGGTGTTGGTCGATGAGAAAATGAACATGAGCTGGCTTCAGTGTGTGCTTGCAGCCCAGAAAGCCAACCGTATCCTGGGCTGCATCAAAAGGAGCGTGACCAGCAGGTCGAGGGAGGTGATCCTGCCCCTCTACTCTGCTCTCGTGAGACCTCATTTGGAGTATTGTGTGCAGTTCTGGTGTCCTCAACATAAAAAGGACATGGAACTTTTGGAACAAGTGCAGAGGAGGGCCACGAGGATGATCAGGGGACTGGAGCACCTCTCATATGAAGATAGGCTGAGAAAGTTGGGGCTGTTCAGCCTGGAGAAGAGAAGGCTGCGTGGAGACCTCCTAGCAGCCTTCCAGTATCTGAAGGGGGCCTATAGGGATGCTGGGGAGGGACTCATCATTAGGGACTGTGGTGAGAGGAGAAGGGGTAACAGGTTCAAACTTAAACAGGGGAAGTTTAGATTGGATCTGAAGAAGAAATTCTTTACTGTAAGGGTGGTGAGGCACTGGAATGGGCTGCCCGAGGAAGTTGTGAATGCTCCATCACTGGTGGTGTTCAAGGCTGGGTTGGCCATAGCCTTGGGTGGCATGGTTTAGTGTGAGGTGTCCCTGCCCATGGCATGGGGGTTGGAACTAGATGATCTTAAGGTCCTTTCCAACCCTAACTATTCTATGATTCTATGATTCTATGTTGCTGGAGGGAAATTCTCTGCCACACACATTGGCAACTGCTCTTAGCTGGAATTGTTTCCATTTTAATTTTATATATTTTCCTTTTTTCACTATTTTAATTGTAAATTATTATCAGTCAAACTGCATGAAAACATAGCAAGAAAAATAGACTACCAGAAAAGGACCAGAATATCAGAAAAGGATGTCATGGATAATGAAAGTGGATAGGGAACAGAATGCTTTCCAGACTGAACAAAATGTTGTCTTTGGTGGGTCTGAGCTACTCAGGTCTGAATACCACCAAATGTTGCTGGGACTTAGGTCTAAAAGCTTACTGTAGGCCATTTCTAGCTACTTGGGTTTTCTTAGGGTGACAAGATTTACAGACACAGCTTCTCAGCATGACCAGCATGCATGGAAAAATTTATGCTAAGGTGAAGTATTTCTGCAAAACTCATTAGCTGTAACGTAGAATACTTATTGACATGAGAGTTCAACTGTATACGAGGTTCACTGTACAGCTATTAAAATACCATGTAGCATTAGATTAATGTAAGGATTCACGTGTGAGGAAACCGACTCCCACTTGTGGCTTCTATGTCACTGCTGTTATTATTCTTCAGCTTTAGGCTGCACATTGATCACCTCTGTTCTTCACTCACTACTGGAGTAGTTGAACACAGGACAGAAGAGAAATCATGCCAGCTACCCCCTTGCAAAAAATCACAAAGGAGCTTTTCCATTTTTTTTAGTACTAAATGAGAAATTTGAATGAAAAAAAGGGTAGTTCCTGAATTACCTGCTCTCACTGGTACACAGGTCAGTGTGATATTAATAAGAAAAAATAGAAATGGAAATTTTTTAAATCCATAAGTTTAAAGTATTAAAAACATGAATGAAGTATAAAATATGATTAACATTTTAATTTTAATTATTTTTCTTGACTTTCTCATTTTAATATGACAAGGATTTTCTGCATCTTTTACAGAAATACAACATATACGGAAATTGGGAATTTTAAAATTAAAATCCTCTTAATGAGATACTGAAATCAGATCATGATGCTGATGCTGTTTAATGGGATTCTAGAACTTATTCAAGTTAGATTTTATTTTAATGCATTGGATATTAACTGTGAAGTGTAATTACATAATATTAAAGTGTAATAAAATTGTTTCCGCAATCATACCACAAAGCCTGACTGTTAAAATCAGAAAACAGGGTTTCTAAGAATATGCTGCACTTAAGCTGCATCAGCAGCATAACTTCTTTTGCAACGAGTAAGTCTGAAGAAATTTTTCACTTAAGCCTTTTAAAAACCCTTCACAAACGCCATCTGGTTATGGCCATTAACTATGGGAAGAGATTGAAAGGAGTGGTTTTACAGAAATATGAATAAGACACCTTAGCACAAGGCAAAAAGAAAAAGAACAGTCAAACTATACTGTGTAGTAGTCGTTTTCCATAGTAAATACATATATCTGGGAAACAAGTCATAAAATGAGAAACCATCATTGCTGGAAACCATTTTTGAATCTCATAACCCCCCAGTGTTGCTTTTTTACAAATAAGGCAAATTCATCATATAATTGAGTTAGGAAGGTGCAAGTCTTCTGAAAAATAGTCTCCTGTTAAAGAAATTAAATATGAATACAGTGAAAATGACAATATTGTTTACCATGGAAATAATATTTGCACAAACCAGGACAAAACATCTTCTAAAACAACTGAGCAGCAATAGTAATGCCGCTCTATGTTTCTAATATTTATGCTCAATGTATTTATAATAATCTTTTCCAAGGTTTGTGAGAAATAAATCTAATCTCCCCCTTTTTTTCAATCTACACATGGTATATGTGCTAACTTACTGAATTCATCCTTCATGCAATTCCAGTTTATTAAAGAGGTTAAAAATTTATAAAACTCTGATGGGATATGGTTTTAATGCTTCATCACACTACCCATCATTTGCTTTTCAATCTAGATCAGAATGATCTTTCCGACTTCCCTGCAATCACCTACCTGCACAGCTAATATTTTCTGAGCGTTCTCCTGAGAGGCTGCCTGGATCCTCGCCAGCCCAGCCTGGTTGGAGAGGCCGTGCTGCCTCCGCTGTGCTGCCAGCACCCCGCGCAGCCACTTCTGCAGTGCCCAAAGCTTGGACAGCAACGCCAACAATGCCAATGGGGGGTCAAGGCAAGGAGAAGAGGCAAGAAGGTAAAAGGGAGGAAGCGAAAAACAAACAAACAAAAAAAAAAACCAAGAAAAAAAGTATTAAATTCCCAAGTCAGAGTAAGAGAGGAAATTAATGGCAGCATTCAAGAAGAATCATGAGGGGAAATATAGAAAGCAGTCAATAGCCCATTCTGCGCTGTACAGGCCTGACAGGAATTTCACAGTCTCTTGGTTTTTCAGCCCACTCATGCGCATTCATCAGAAACCAGTCACATCTGGCTGCCAGGATGGGGGGTTAATTTTCTCTAAATGCCTCAGCAGTTTTGTTCTAGCTGAGGCAAACTCTGTGACTGCAAAGCTGATGAGTAAAATATTTCTACTTCACCCAGTTTAACTCAAAACCGATAGCCTCGGGACATATTGAACCTTTCTTAAAAAAATAATCTTTTGAAGCTTTTTGAGTGGCACATCAGGTCAGGCCAAAGTTTAAAATGCAAGTTTAAGACTTTGATGGACACAAGAGCTTTTTTTTTTCCCTGTGTAAAGCTTATCATAGCTTGGCAATGTGTGCTTTAGTGCATGACAAAACTAAAGAGAATTAACTTAGCCATCAACTGCTCAGGGAGAACAATAACAGGAAAGAAATTTCCATATAGAAGTTCCTATTAATCTACCCAGCTATAACCATATGACACGAAAGCATCTAACAGCACTAAATTGCACTGACTGCGGCAGCTGAGAGTGACACTACTTAAAAGAAGAAGATTTTATATAGACTTATAGAAAAGATAACACTTATCCTAGGAACTGCATTTGGTGCAAAGGATCCCAACTGAAATGATTCCAAGGAGAAGTGCAGGAGTGCTTACCTGACGGACTTTTGCTATTTGCTAATAGTAACTATTATTAAAATCTACAGTTAAGGCTGTTATCAGTTTTTCCTTAATCTGCAAGTGCTTGGAACATATAAACATGATGTGGCAGGTCTCACTGTAGAAGAAAAATGTTTTAATGAGATCTGAAAATCTACCAACACAGAATGTCTTTGAAAACAGCTGTGGGGTTTGGAAAATTCTGCAATCATTGCTGCATACTCTAGACTAGTTTAAATTTAAAAAATGGAAATTTAAGCCACTGAAATCATTGCCTAGTGGGAATACATTGGTTTGTATTTGATCAAGTAATAATTTCGATAAATTCTATGGCTATTGTTAGCACGAGGCCTTCAAGAATATGCCTGTCAAAAAGATTAAAACGATGGATTGTACCATGCCTTTCAAAATGATACATTTCATTAAGGTCAATGCCCCAGGTCAATAATGGGATCACTTATAAAGAACCTTCTACATGATAAGATATGACTGCTCTTCAGGAGCAAGCACAGTGTACCAGGTGAAAAATACACTTTTTCAAAAGAATGTACATTATAGTAATATCAAGTGAGCTATTACAGCCTAGAGAGTAATTAATGCCCATTTTCAAAATTAATGGCCTGATTTTCGGAGATACTGAGTTTCCACAAGTCCCATTAGGTTCTATGGAAGCTGTGAGTGCTCTGCATCTTTGTAAACGAGGCTGCAAAATATTAAAACAGACCTTTACACATATATTTTTTTTGAGACCTGCCAGTGTATGTTAAAAATAACATGAGGGAAGGTAGACAAACTCAATGGGAAAGTATAAAAACATAAATCATCTGAATTACAGCCAAAACCTGAACCCAATATAGGAATATGTTTTCCAGCTTGGAGAACCTCTTCTAAGTACCACTATTCCTTTCTTCCTGTTTTAAGAACTGTTTTGTTTCCTGAAATCTATCTCATTCTGCAGGTCTGTGGTTATTTCAACTGTTTTCAGATCTCATGCTGTTTGATACTATTCTGGAGTCTGAAAAAGAATGCAGGTTAGAGAGGAACAACTTATGACATTTTAATAGAACAATTTGCTTCAGCCCTAGAAAAATTAATTAAGTAGAAAACTACTTCTGGACTATCAAAACTCTAATTTTTGTAAAAAGGTAAAATAATTGCAAGATATCTATTTTGACATGATGAAAAAAATGGTGGTTGGAGGAGCTCAAAGGATCTGTCAGCGAAAGGTGACATTAAGTGAAAGGTATCAATGGCTATCCAGTTCAACACTACCTAACATTTTGTCTTGAGAAAATCAAGACATTCAAAACTTCTGAGGTTTGGCTATCTAAAGAGTTGTATATTTATTGAGAATAAATTGACAGTTTGTATATTTATTGAGAAAAATTGACAGCTTATAGTGGCTGGTGTCCAATACAACTTTCACTGCTGTTTCTGATTTCAAAATTACAAGTCTGTGGTAGCTGTTACTATTGTAAATATCCCTGCACCTAATGTATCTCATATTTCAAGTATATTTTATTGTGCCTAGCATAATAGAGCCTAAACCCAATATTTATTAATTTTACAATATGAGTTGCAACATAAATAACATTTATGCATACAGTTGGAAATACATGCCTGTGAGAAAGTTATGAATTGATCAAATAACGATACTGGCTTAGAATAAACTAGTGGACCCACTAACCTAGGAGTGCTCATGCAATCTCCTGGGTTGGATGCAGGTCCCTAGCTGAGAGAACAATTTAAAATACAAAATCCCAAGTAAGCTAGCCAAAACCCACTTCTAGCCCAGAAGTAGCCTGCAGATTTCATAAGTTTTGCCATGATCTCCCTGTCCCTCCAGGCACCAATGCTGTTTCCTTAGATCCTCTTCTTGCTCATATACTTTTTTATCACATGTAGAGCCTTAAGAAGGCATGTCATGCTTGAGTTGCATACACAATATTACTGATCACTCCATTTTTCATTGCTTTTTTTCACTATTTGAAAAAGAAGCTGTTGCCTACGTATGATTAACACAGCAAGCCAAGTGCTGACAGCACAGTTAACAGCATTTCCAGTGGTCAAGGTATAAGAATATGTACAGTAGCCAAATATTTGTATGAAGTTCACTTTGGTTTTGCAACTTACTTTTCTGTGAGAGCAGGACTGAAAGAAAAAGGTGAGTCTCACCTCTGTGCCTGGCAGGATCATGGAGCAGATTCTCCTGAAAACCACGCTAGGGCACATGAAAAACAGCAAGGCGGTTGGTGACAGACAACATGGCTTAACCAAGGGCAAGTCATTCTTGAAGAATTTGGTGGCTTTCTGTGATGGTGCTACATAGCTGATGGATAGGGGCAGAGCAGTTGATGTCGTCTACCTGGCCTTGGGCATCATGGTCTTATGTGAGGTATCCCTGCCTACGGAAGGGGGGTTGGAACTAAATGATTTTAAGGTCCTTTCCAACCCAAACCATTCTATAACCCTATGACAAAGGAAAAACCCAAACAAAATCCACAAACAGAAGCAAGCGCCGGATTTTGGGTATTCAAGAAGACAGGGGGAAAAGAAGCACCAGCACCTTTGTTTATGTCATTCCTGTACCTGCCATGGATGCAGCTGATACAGTTTCGCTGTTAGTCCCCACAAAATGACCTTCCACTAAAGGGACTGTAGGGGTTTCTGCAGCATCAAAACAAAATTCATTCTGCAAGGAGGAGCAATAGCTTTCAAAGAGATGTCGGGGATCTTTTTTACTGGTAGAGGATAATTTTTGAAGCAAGCGAATTCTCTCAATCCTCATCCTACAGACAAGGAGATGGTGAGCCAATGGCTTTGCTGGAGAGGCACCTTTGTGAGCTGCTGGGGAGAAAGAATCATGCTGTCAAGGAACTGCCATTCTTCTGCTTTGGGGCTTCACTGTCATTCTCCTTCGCTTGTGTTGCGGCTCCCCTCTGTGCTTCACAGCAGAGAAGAGCATATGGCTCTATGTTTGTTTAATTCCTTATTTATATGTGGTACTAATACCATCAATAAAATCAGTGTAAATCTGGAAAAGGAGGTGTGAACTAGCTGCTGTTGCTATCTTACAAGAGATGAACCCTATGTACTGGGGTACCTTATTCTGTTCTCACTTTAAAGTTTTTTGTTCTGATAAATCAAAATACTTCATTAAATTCATGCTTCATTTTTCAGTAACATGATTGAATTAAGCTAATATTTCAATCTGTAATTTCTTATTTGAGGGATCAAACTAGAATAAAAAGAATCATAGAATCATAGAATCATAGAACGGTTAGGGTTGGAATGGACATTAAGATCACCAAGTTCCAACTTCCCTCCCATGGGCAGGGACACCTCACACTAAACCATGCCACCCAAGGTTTTGTCCAATCTGGCCTTGGACACCACCAGGGATGAAGCATTCACAACTTCCCTGGGCAACCCATTCCAGGGCCTCACCACCCTTACAGTAAAGAATGTCTTCCTCATATCCAATCTAAACTTCCCCTGCTTAAGTTTCAACTTGTTACCCCTTGTCCTCTCACTACAGTCCCTAATGAAGAGTCCCTCCCCAGCATCCCTATAGGCCCCCTTCAGGTACTGGAAGGCTGCTAGGAGGTCTCCACGCAGCCTTCTCTTCTCCAGGCTGAACAGCCCCAACTTTCTCAGCCTATCTTCATATGGGAGGTGCTCCAGTCCCCTGATCATCCTCGTGGCCCTCCTCTGCACTTGTTCTAACAGTTCCATGTCCTTTTTATGTTGAGGACACCAGAACTGCACACAATACTCCAAGTGAGGTCTCATGAGAGCAGAGTAGAGGGGCAGGATCACCTCCCTTGACCTGCTGGTCACACTCCTTTTGATGCAGCCCAGGATACGGTTGGGTTTCTGGGCTGTGAATGCACACTGCCGGCTCATGTTCATTTTTTCATCGACCAACACGCCGAAGTCCTTCCAGGAGAATCAGTTCCAAGATTTTGCCAGGCACAGAGGTGAGACTGACTGGTCTGTAATTCCCTGGCTCATCCATTTTCCCCTTCTTAAAAATGGGGGTTATATTCTCCCTTTTTCCAGTCATCGGGAACTTCACCTGACTGCCATGATTTTTCAAATATGATGGACAGTGGCTTAGCAACTTCATTTGCCAGCTCCTTCAGGACCCACGGATGGATTTCATCAGGTCCCATGGACTTGTGTATGTTCAGGTTCCTAAGATGGTCTCAAACCAGATCCTCTCCTACAGTGGGACCAGGGTCTTCATTTTCACAGTCCCTGTGTCTGCCTCCCAAAACTTGGGTGGTGTGGTCAGAGAATTTGCCGGTGAAGACTGAGGCAAGGAAGTCATTAAGAACCTCAGCCTTCTCCAAATCCAGGGTGGCCAGTTCTCCTGATAGCTTCCAGAGGGTGCCTATGCTGTCCCCAGTCTGTCTTTCATTCGCTACATACCTATAGAATCCCTTTCTGTTATATCTCACATCCCTAGCCAAGTTTAATTCTAACTGGGCCTTAGCTTTCCTCACCAGGTCCCTAGCTTCCCAGACAACATCCCTGTACTCTTCCCAGGCCACCTGTCCTTGCTTCCACCTTTTATAAGCCTTGTTTTTCCTTTGAATTTTGCTCAGCAGGTCCTTATCCATCCAAGGAGGTCTCCTGGCCCTCCTGCTAAACTTCCTTCTAGTTGGGATGCAACACTCCTGAGCTTGTAGTAGGTGATCTTTGAATATCAACCAACAGTCTTGGGCCCCCCTGCCCTCTAGGGCTGTATCCCATGGAACCTTACTAAGCAGGTTCCTGAAGAGGCCAAAGTCTGCTCTCTTGAAGTCCAGGGCAGTGAGCTTGCTGCACGCTCTTCTCACTGTCCTGAGGATCCCGAATTCAACCATCTCATGATCGCTGCAATCAAGGCTGCCCTGGAGCGTCACATTTCCAACCAGCCCTTCCCTGTTGGTGAGGACGAGGTCAAGCATGGCACCTCTCCTTGTCGGCTCCTCTATTACTTGCAGAAGGAAGTTGTCTTCCACACAATCGAGGAACCTCCTGGACTGCTTGTGTCAGGCCACACTGTCCCTCCAACAGACATCAGGGTGGTTGAAGTCCCCCATGAGAACAAGGGTCTGTGAGCGTGAGGCTGTGGCTGGTAGTATTTAAAGTAGAGGCCTACCCAAGCCTAAATCATTATTCAAATGGTATTGTTTCTAAGTCCCCATTAATTGATGCTATTATAATATTTGGATTCTTTATACATTAAACAAAGGGTGAATTCAAAGAAAATGCCACACATACAGAAAGAACTGTATCTTATTAAGATCAGAATAGTTTTTACTTTTGTTGTCTGGCAGCCCACAGGAACCCAAAAGCTTCACCTGCTTATCTTTTATCACACAGTCTAGCTACACAGGACTAGATTAATGCAGATTACAGACATATTTAACAATGAACCCAAAACTTCAGGTGTTTACTTGATTAAACATCAAATGACATGCGGCCCCATGAAGAATACAAGGTGAACAGCACATAGAACTCAGTCATGATGTTTTTCTTGGTCAATAGCATAATATTTGGACTGCTTCAATTGCCAGTTCTGGCCAGTGACTACATGTTAGCATTATATTGGGTTATAATTACAAGCCTAATTCTCTTCTCTGCTGTTTGTAATTAGTGAGATTCAACTGATCTGATTACACCTGTTCCTTCATTCCACCTGAGAATGCAAAGAGAGGATCAGACCCTCTGTGAGTAAAACTTCATTTTATCTTTCCAACATGATAATTATTCATGATACAAATGCATTTTGCATTTAGAATACATACTTATATCTAAGGTGCCTGATGCAGTAAAACTGCAAGGTTCTGGGTCACATAAAAGATAGTAGACATTATTACAGGCAGAATTGGTATGCTGCTTGTCTTCAAAAGAAGATTCTCTGTAAATTTTGCCAAACTTTAAACATTTGATCCAAAAATGTGCATGGCAGGTGTTTGCCTCAGGATAAATTTGTTTAGATAGCCCAAGCAGTTTGCTTATTTTGGTAAGGCATTCTGGGCAAAATACAATATTCTGCTCCAGTTACAAAATTACATTGATATTTCTTTTATTAGATGCAGTATGCAACAGGGACTCACATTTCAAAGGGGATAGCATTTTAGTATGTAATATGGCTTTTTTATAGAAATAATCTGATGAGAACTGTTAGTCTGTGGAAAACAATTGACTGCACATAGCCAGTAGTAATTTTTTCCATAAATACTGTCCCTCTGTAAGCATTCTTGAGCTTCTCACTGGTACTACAGTTGATCAGCCTGTTTGTGTACCAGCCTTGCTGAGCAAGTAAGAATGCTTACCTCTGTATAACTCTACCTTGTGCATAAACCATCTTCCCAAAGCAATTTGTCATACAATAGATCAGGAATACAGAACTGAAACCTGATTTTCTCTTTAATATCTGTTATTTTGGTCCAGGACAAGATTCATCACTGACAACAATGCCTATCTGTGTATCATCATAAAAATCTGTCTATTGGTGCTCAGCAAACCTGAAGGAAAAAGGTCTTTGTGAAAACTGAACAGTATATTTGGATTAAACTGCAAAGTCTGTGTTAAGATTGACAAGTTTTGATTAAGAAAACCAACTGTTAACCCAAACTACTGTAATTCTAACCATCATCGTCTAATCTAGGGCTTACATAGCTACGCCAGGATAGAGTAATATCAAATGAGGAGATCCAAACCTAGGCCATAAAAATGGTATATTTATGGCCAGTGCAATATTTCACCAGGGGAAAAAAAAAGAAAAAAATTGTGAGTTTTTCTTCAAGCACTGACTGAAATTTCTTTCTCCTTTCCTGAAATTTCCTTCAGCCTGAAGAGTAGGAAGCAAACATAGCCACATGGCTCAAGGAATGGAAATTTCTCTGATTACAGAGACTTAGACACATAGCTACTCTGAAGAAAAGGTGGTTCCAGACTGAAAACAATCCAAGGAAATACAAATTGAGGCACTGAACAGAACTAGCAGCTGAAGATAACATGGCAGCTACAGTAGGTAGATAGAGCTACTTACCAAGTGATTAAAACCATTTGTGGATATTAAAATGAAGAAGAAATGGACTAAGCAGCACGAATAGAAAAATATACATAGCTGACGCAGATGAGAGAAACAGATGGGCAGAGCATTTCCAAGAAGTCTCACTAGACTCAGCCCACCATCAATGCCATCTTTGATGAAACATTAGGAACCTAAATCATTTAACAATAACAATAACCAATTGAGACATTAGCCAAAGATACACAACCCAGAAACTAAATAATGTCAAAGCAGATGGCAGTGATCATATCACAGAGAAATGGAGCACTAGATCCCACCGTTAAAACAAAACTTAAAGAATTATTCAGAGAATAAAAGATCTCTCTCCTCCCTCCTGAAAGAGAAATAACTTGTAATATAATATCATCCAGGATGTAGGATGAAGTTGAGCAGAAATCTTAGTAAACAATAGGCGGAATTCAGTTTAGGTGAACATGAATGAGCAAGAGACAGTCTCGGTAAGTACCATAATAAAATAATACATCATCAATTCTCAAAAACACTTGGAAAGCTTATATACATCTGCAATCATATACTGAGCATGAATCAGGTTCATGCGGTGAAGAAGGCAGAGGATAATGCAAGATAAAGTATGCTCCTGAATGTAACCTTGCAGAAATGTAGTATATGCATTCTCTGCTACACAGTACCCCTGGCATGTTCACCAAATAATTTAAACTCAGCTTTCCAGACATAACTGGGAATTTCGTGCTCCCATTTTTTTGGGAAGGCATTCAATTTGAGTCTTTAACTTCTAGAGCTGATTAGCAATGACAGATTCAACTGAAGACAGTGGGGAGACTTGAAGTCAGTGTGCCATGAAGAAGGGTATATTTCTGACATCAGTGTAGGGCTAGATCTGCAAAAGGCTTTAGGCATCTGCTTGCTATGTTAGGCAGCTAATACTATAGTTATCCTATGGTGTTGACAGTATAGGAAACTATGATTATTTCACTGAAATAGTCTTTTATTAAAACATGACTCTTTTATATTCAGTTAATATAACTCTTCCAACACCACTCTCGACTGACGCTGATATAACTGGTACCTGACCTTCCTGTACCTGACCTTCCGGATTCAGCATAATATTACCTTGTAATTCTGCAGTAGTTCCTCTTGAGACATCGGTTTATTACAAAATGTAGCAAACCAAAATGAAACTAACAGAAGAAGTGTTAACTACTAGTCACTGCTATCATGATTTTCAGACCTAAGCAAATTACCATTACATGTTGAACAGAGACTAATATGTCACTTCTAAGCCTACACTTTCTCTGTTTTCAAATGATGCTAATCTTATATCAGAGGATCCGATGTGTGTGTCACATTAATTCAATAGTGCGCTGTGAATGCTAAATTCTATGTAAATTACGTAAGCCTTATCAGTTCCATTCATTGTCACAACTCAAACAACGGCAATTACAACAACTCTACAGATTTTGGCGCTGTAAGAATGGCAGATTTATTAGTGAAATCCAGTTAATATTTATCTTTTTATTCTATTCAACTACCAACTTACACCTGTACGATATACAAAGCTCCTAGGTAATAAGATATTTCTTTATTGTTAAATCTGCTCCACAGACTGCTGGTAAAGATTACATAGCTCATTTAAATAAAGCTCTTCTGTCAACAGACTGGATATACTTTAAAAATGAGTAAAAGCCTCATGAAAAAAACAAATCTCAGCTGATGTGCAAGTATACATGACAAGACGCACTTGTTTTTTGACCTTTTTCCAGTTGTTAATGCTTTGGTAAGCAGATTAGCAGCATTAAATTTAAAAACAGGAAACTGCATTTCAAGATTCACTGAAAAACAATTGAAGAAAAGCCTGAAAAATCAGAGTACAATTTTCTACTAAAAATATCACTGAATGCAGACAAAAACATCGGTTAATGGAGGCAGAAAAACATGAAAGACTGGTATTGTGATTTTTAGCTGCTATCAGGAAAAGAAGACAATATAGTAAGATCAGGATATCCTTCTGCTTTTTGTGGCTACTTACTGTAATACCAATCTGAAAATTAGAAGTGTATTTCTTTTAGGTTCCTGAAAATGTAGCCTAGAGTTTGATACTGAGTAGGTATAGAATTTGTGTGATGTTATTCTTTCCTCGAAGATTTTTATACTTGCCGATTTCTGCTGCTATACAAGGGAAATATATCTGTACTTATCCAGATGGCTTGCTCTGTATCGTTTAGTAACACTGATAATCAAATACTGCAATTTCATCCCCAGGAGCCTGAAGCAATGAATGGGAATATTTGCAAAGGTGCAGATAACTGCACTTACCCCAAGCCAAAGGTTTAATATTTTATTATTTTTTTTAGCCCCCAAAGCTCTCATCTGCAGAAGCCTACAACTTTCCCCAACTTCTGTTTGGTATTTGCACAAGGTCATTAGAGGAATATGCCAGACAGCACAAGCTGAATTGTTGAAACCCCGCAAGTAAACAAGACTGCTCTAAAGAAATTCCTGACCTTGTCATTAATTTCTCCTTTTAAAGCAGGCATAATCTCTAATCATTCCTTCTACAGATTCTACTGCTTACTCTGAGGAGATGAAATTGCACAATAAAATGCCATATCTCATCCTCTGTCCCCTCCTAAAGGATTTCTGGAGTATAATTGTTAACAAAATTTTCAAAAAGTGCACCATTACTCTTTTGGCATTTAGTGTGGTTGAGAACCTTTTTTATGAGTTTGCAATCTCAAAAATAAAGCTAATTAACATTAGCATGGATAAGCTGCAATACTTTTCCAAGCAATTTAATAGTTAAAGAAGATAGGCTTCATTTCTGTGAAGGTTGAATTCATGTCTTCTTTGCTACCTTTGAAATCCAGTAAGATTAATTACCAAAATGTACTTCAGTTGTAGCTCTAGCAGAATACAGAGACAGCACCCTGCCTGTCTTGACTAAGGAACATCAAACATTATGACTATAAACATTCATGTTAAGCCATCGTTTCTGATTCGTATAAAGTATATCCTGATTACTGTAGAACAGTAAAATGAAATTCAAAAGAAGACATTTTATTTCTTTCTAGGTGACACATACATTTATCAGTTACCCTGTATAACTGTGAGGCGATCACACAAGACTGAATATTCAAGGACTGTAAATCAAGCCCATCTTGCTCTCCCGCCAGAAACCAGCCTGTTGTGACCAGACAGTATTGCCATTTCCTTTGTGTTTCTAGGCCTTTGGTACCTGCCAGTGATCTCACCAGAGCTGTTATTCACTGGCCTATTCCTAGGCTTTGCGTACTGTGACCATGCATGGCAATAGCCCAGGTCGAACACAAGACATCTCTGCATTTACACATGCTCCTGGATGTGTGGCTGAGCCCTCACCAGCATCCCTTTAACTGTGACAGAAACTTGACTTTTAGTTAAGCATTTCAGGAATGACGTGGCCTTCAGCTGAGCAATGCCAGGCTTTGCACAAGTATCTTCCACACGGGCTTGCGAAATATCCTACTCAACTGGCAAGAGCAGCCCAGAGGCTGGATATTCAGCAGGGCCAACTCGAGCACAGAGAGGTAAGGTGCTTCCTGGAAGGCAATGAATCAATCAGAAGAACAGCTGGCCAATTAAGATGTGCATAACTTCTTGCCAGATGTTACCTCTGTGCTGATGGCTGACTGCATCTTAGAGATGCACACTGTTTCTCAACCCCTGGGGCTACTTTCATATCATTAAATAAACAGAGCTAGGAACCTTCTATGGCAGTAAGGCTAAGTGGCACACTCTCGCTTTGCCCGTACTGTGCAGTCCACTACCCCTTCTCAGTCTTCTGTGACTGCCTCACTGCCCTAAGGTGCAAATGGTATTTTAGGGGAAGAAGGAGTTAACAGGTGAATGACTGAATTAATACGAAGGCTGCGTTTCTGTCTGTGAAGATGAAATACAGAGTAGGTGTTGCATACCCTTGAGTATGGATATTAAAGCCTCTTGGGATAGTGGTGAAATACTGTACTGTGTTGTGGGAACTGAAGCTGGTTCTGTCTTATCCATGTTCCCTGCTTGAAGCAGTCCCTGTTGCATGTTATTCATCAACTTGTGTTAGGCCTTCTTTTGAAAAGTGCTACACAGAACAAGCCAAAACAGGAGACACCTCTCGTATGAAGATAGGCTACGAAAATTGGGGCTGTTCAGCCTGGAGAAGAGAAGGCTGCTTGGAGACCTCATAGCAGCCTTCCAATACCTGAAGGGGGCCTATAGGGATGCTGGGGAGGGACTCTTCATTAGGGACTATAGTGAGAGGACAAGGGGTAATGGGTTTAAACTTAAACAGGGGAGGTTTAGATTGGATATGAGGAAGAAATTCTTTACTGTGAGGGTGGTGAGGCCCTGGAATGGGTTGCCCAGGGAAGTTGTGAATGCTTCATCCCTGGTGGCGTTCAAGTTAGGGTTGGACATAGCCTTGGATGGCATGGTTTAGGGGGAGGTGTCCCTGCCCATGGCGGGGGGGTTGGAACTCGATGATCTTGAGGTCCTTTCCAACCCTTACTATTCTATGATTCTATGATTCTATGATACCATAAACCTAGACCACAGAGGACTATGGTGCAGGTCAAGCTAGGTCCCTAACGCTCTTTTACTTTGCAGACCAGATGTCACCTTCCTGACCAACAGTATCCTGAGCTTCCTGTTGAAAGTGTCTTGGAAAAAGCCAGATGCACACATGCTCTTCATAAACAATAAGAAATAAATTAATGGATTAGGAAGGGAACATGAAGGTTGCAGGGGGTCTAGCTTCAACAAACGGGAAGAAAGGCAAAATGTACGTGGCTACAACATATTACTGTAGGCCAGTTCAGGAGTCACACTGTGAAGGTAAAAAGGGATATCTTAGTTTTTAAGTCATCAGCTAACTTGAATTTGACATCCTTAGCCTAACCAAACATTTTTTTCTTCTTAATGCAGAGCTGGAGACTAGATTTTGGAAATTTAAAAAAATTCTTCAACCTAGTCACTCCGTTCCTGGCTTTGACTCTAGCTCTGATCTACGTATTTATCCTAGACAGATGTTTTCCTTCTTGCTCAACCAAGAGGTCAACATAAGATGACAGAATGCTCTTTCTTGCTTAACAAACATAAGCATCTTTTGAGGTTTACACAGAGTCAGATTCCCATATCCACCACACCTACATTTCAGCTTTTTGGTACAGTCATTTATCTTGTAGGATTCTCAATATCATTCTCACTGAGACCTCTAAAGGGAAACTTAATTCTCTGATCTTAGAACACAGCACTCAAACAGGCAGCCCTTGTTCAGATTTGACTGTATTATCTCACCACCACTCTCTCCCTGTCTTCAGTCAGGATGGGCACTGTTTTGCAAAAACGAGTATTACATGGAAGGCAGAAATTAAAATAGTGTTAACAGAATAGAGTTTATGATTAGTTAGATACTTAGATTCAGTCTCTAACAATACATATAATATTAAATATCCATTAAAAATAAATGGAATAAAAATTTCAGGGCTTGCCAGAACCCTTTGTCCTCAGAAGGGCTTGGAGATTCAGCCACATTTTGTAGGAAGCACAGTGTGACAGAAGGAAAAGGCTAAATGAAGTCGCACATTGTCAGTAATTGTATCACTCAGTAAGTACTAGAAGTCATTCATACAAATGTCTCAAGATATAAGAAACCAAAGATGCCATGAAGACCCAGCTAATGTAATGTGGGTTGCGACCTAATGTAGAGGAGAAGTTCGGATGATCTTCCAAAGGCACTGATGCACTGTATATCCTTCTTTTGGTTCTAAGAAGAAGAAAGATGAAAAGAAAAAAGAAAGATTAAGAAGAAAATTAAGAACAAGAACAAGAAGAGCAAGAAATAAGGAAGCATGTGTCTGAGAAGTTAGGAATGAGAATTCTCCACCTTGACAGTGAAGCTCCATTTCAATTTGCAATATTCTCACCTCTTCTTTATAAAGAAAGAAAAATATTGAAAGAATACAGCTGGAAAAGCTCACAAATAAACACGTTATTTCTAGTAACTCTTTAAAGTGATTGAATAAACAAACATTTTCTTAACTTCTATTGTTCTATCTGCTCATCTGTACTCCACAATATCTTCCCTTCTTCAAATTTCGAGAGCTCAGGCAGTAAGCAGATAATCTACTATTGCACTTACAGTCTGAATTTCAAAGTATAGTTTGAGTCTTTTCTAGTATGTGCATGGACTTTGAATAGGTCAGAATGTTCTAAGTATCCATGGAATAAAGCAAGCTGAATTCTGTTGTTTCCATCAGAAATCATATTTCTGTGCAAATCATATTTCCCCCACTTTTCCTTATCAACAGCATCCAGAGATTGGCAGCCATCAATTAGATTGTAATGCTATTGTAAATTATTTATTACATTATATTATATGGATGAATATATACTTTATATATATGACCATATCATATATATTATAAAGCAGCACTTTACATGCCAGTAAGATAAGGTCTCTGATATAGTCCCTGATAAAAACTTCAATCACAGGATCATATTCTGCTTGTCACTTAAAAATTCAATGTAAAAGTTAAATGAGTTTTCATTTCCTGATATATTAGGAAGTTTCCAGCCACTTCATCCATTTCTAAAGGAAAAAAAGGTCATTCCTGTTTTCTGGAAGTAGCAATTGTAAGATTCACCTGCTTATTTTTCACCTGCAGGCCACGAATGCCACTGGTCCCCTCATCTGGAGGAGCCAGGGAAGCACAACACATTTTTGTCCATGTGTGTATGCAGCAGTTTCCAGCACAATGAAATTCAGGGTCCTTGTACATTTGATGTGCATGTGGGACTTGTCCTACTGCTGAATGGGAAAATAGCCAGGATGTTCACCCACAGATCAGAGCTGGATGAGCTCTTGTTCCAGGGCATGGACGAAGCCAGGAACAACCACATCTGAATCTTGTATTCCACACCCTGCTTTCATTAAAAGGGAAACAGACAAACATTGGAGTGAATAGCGAAGACAGTCAAAGGCAACAACCATATTTTCAACTTATGAGAAAAGTAAAAAGCCTATAGCAAAAAATTGCTAGTGAAATTAACAGCAATTAAAGTCAAATTCGCTCGGCAACTGCAATGGCCCCTAGAATCTGTCATTTTTACATTGCAGGAAAGAAACTGGAAGTCCTAGGAGGCCAAGCTCTAGCCCAGACAGATCTATGCCTCATCCCTTAGCACCACAACAGGGAGTCTATTAACACTGACAAGGCTGACTGCCCTGCAATTGCAGGCTTTTAAAACACTGACATTCCTGGCCCCAGTGGCATAAGGCCTCAGGACCTGTGCCCCAGATCTCAGGGAACACCTCAGGACCTCTTGGTACCAAGTGTCTGGCTCTGCTGGAAGCCACCAGTGTCCCCGCCAGAGAACTGGGACCACATTCTTTATTATGGGGGGCCACAAAGGCACAGTCAGGCTACTTAGATCTCAGGCAGGTACCATGCTGGAATCACAGACCGCAGCCTAGTATAGGGAGTTTGGCATCTCTTTCCAACTTCAAGCAGGGTTGCACTGAAAAACTTAGTTTCTATCAATGAGAAATTAATTGAACCCAAGATGTTAAATAGTTGCCTCATTTTTCGTTTTGGCAGATTTTCACTTATTTGTTTCTTATTTATCAGTTAGTTAAGTGTGTTTTTCTAAACAAAATAATCTTAAATATGATTTGATCAAAAAGCATATACACCAAGGACAGTCCTAATTATACAGGTATGATATTTACAAGGCAAATACAGTAAATAAAGAATATTAAAATAAAAGATCCCACAAAACTGTTGAATGCTGCTTCTGAAGTCATGTGTGTTTAATGGACTCCACCTTAAAATTGCTTAAAATTCACTTCTTAGCAAGGATTACCACAGTATAGTCATTTTTTCCTAACTCATGAAAAATTCTCCAGAACTGATGAAAATTCAAGCATGTATGAAAACAAGGAAGTCATTAGTAGCATGTAAGCTTCAGATTGATTTTCACTATGTCAAGAATTTTGCCTTTGTTGAGATGCAGTCTGTAATAAACCCTTTCAAATAGCAATTTTCCTAGATAAAAGCTGATGGCAGTAATAAACAGGACAGAAAAACCGGATCTTTGGTTAAACTGTTTTAATGAGAAGGTACTTAAACCATTAATGACCTGAGCCAGGGGCTTTGGTAACCATGAGATAGTTGGCAGGTTCTACCTGTCTTGATTTCCAAGATTCTTAACAGTCACAATTACACAAATAGATTCAATATTATGTTCCTGATTACCAGATAAATGAAAGATGCAAAAAAGAATCTAGTTAATGCATTTATAATCACATGTAATTACCTTAAAAGGATAATAAAAAGGAAAGAGAAATGTTCAGAAGTTAGGAAATGCCAGATTTACAATTGTTTTTTCAAAGTTAATTTAAGACACTATGTGTTATGACACAGCCGTATTTATATTGTTCATAGTCTTTTTCCTATCTTTTTCAAAGCAACAGGTGGACTCACATTGTGAACAGATCAATATGCGCAGTAGCAGGGAGTATTTTGGTGGGAGACTATTTCTACAGAGTATAACAGTATTCCAGGTGAGAAAGACCTAAAAGGGGGTGAAATATTACCCCAAATTTTTCATAGATCTTGTTGAGAGCAAACGACAGCTGAGATTTAGGAATCTCTAATTCCTTCTCAGTCTTTGAAAGCAAAGTGGCCTTAATAGACAGAGGTCCTTCCATTTTTCCATAGACTTACAAGATAACTCCAGTATATTCCTGGACCACTATTTTTCCTTTTTTTTTTTTTTTTTTCAAATCACATTTCACCATTTGCCTATCCTTGTCCTGCCTTTCTCCATCCCACAAATATTCAATCTAAATTCTAGAAAGTCTTAATCTCACATTCCCTGTACTACCTATAAGACAGTAAAAACTATGTCTTAAATAGCATGAAAATGTGAATTAATAGTGGACTGAGGGGAAGTTTTATCCACAGTACAAGCAGAAGAGATCCAGCAGAATAAAGGAAGATAGTGGAGCAAACTCTACCACCAGACATCTGATGATCAACACTGTTCATCTCTGGTTTTATTTCAGACTAACCTATTTGGTTTCTTGCAGATAAAGCCTGCATATGATTCACTCCAGTAACTGCTGCCAGAACGCCTTATATCTCCAGACACCCTACATGTCATCATGCCACATCTCATGGCATACTATAGAATCATAGAATCATAGAATAGTTAGGGTTGGAAAGGACCTTAAGATCATCTAGTTCCAACCCCCCTTCCATGGGCAGGGACACCTAACACTAAACCATGTCACCCAAGGTTTTGTCCAATCTGGCCTTGGGCACTGCCAGCGATGGAGCATTCACAACTTCCCTGGGCAACCCATTCCAGTGCCTCACCACCCTTACAGTAAAGAATTTCTTCCTCATGTCCAATCTAAACTTCCCCTGTTTAAATTTGAACCCATCACCCCTTGTCCTCTCACTACAGTCCCTAATGAAGAGTCCCTCCCCAGCATCTCTATAGGCCCCCTTCAGATACTGGAAGGCTGCTAGGAGGTCTCTACACAGCCTTCTCTTCTCCAGGCTGAACAGCCCCAACTTTCTCAGCCTATCTTCATACGGGAGGTGCTCCAGCCCCCTGATCATCCTCGTGGCTCTCCTTTGGGCTTGTTCCAACAGTTCCATGTCCTTTTCATGTTGAGAACACCAGAACTGCACACAATACTCCAAGTGAGGTCTCATGAGAGCAGAGTAAAGGGGCAGGATCACCTCCCTTGACCTGCTGGTCACGCTCCTTTTGATGCAGCCCAGGGTACGGTTGGCTTTCTGGGCTGTGAGTGCATATTGGTGGCTCATGTTCATTTCTATATCGACCAACACCCCCAAGTCCTTATACATGCTTTCACTTTAACCCTATTTAAAAAATTTACTCATGTGGATTCACATGACTTCAATTAAATGAAACTGAACATAGTACACAGTATTATCACCAGTTAAGGCCACAAGGTCCCTGCTAAGGTCTTGGGGACAGAAATCTATGGCTAAGTTCTGTGCAGTGTGGACAAGCCAGTGGTACTGATAAAGTCAGCCTTGGTGCTGTGCAACCGAAGAAGAAATATCTTTTGGGTTTGAGGCCAAGGAGTGATCCTTGTCCTCCTTTCTTTATTTTTTTAGCATTTTTTAATGTATCAGAAATGCCTGAGAAGCAATGCTGTCTGTCTTTGTTGACATGATAATGCTGAAAAATACAAAGTATAAATGTCAGAAGCTGAATTTTCTGGGTTTGGTGATCCTTTTGTCCCCACTTCTGTGTTTTTTCTCTTCTACTTTACAGGACACAGATACAGCTTCTAAGAGCAGAAATGACAATAGTTATAGCTCATATTAATCAGTTTCTTCTTTCCCTAAGAAACTGAAGAGAAAGTAAAAACTGGCACATGCCACATGCATCTTTCTTTTGGAAGAAAATTTAGGCTCACAAGCAAGGGGGGAAACACTGCACTTCAAAAGCTTCCCAGTTTGGAAGAGTAGAACTGCAGGGCACATAGCGGGTACAACTATCTGTCAGTACAGACACAGTTACCATATCCTAGATAACAAAATTAGCCTGCTTCAGATTAAAGACTAGGTTGACCAGTTCATCAACTCTTTTTTACCCCTGTAATGGAAAATAAGTGTTTATTTGAAGGCTTTATATTATTCCAGAATTTGGAAAAGCCATAAAGAGTATATGAATAAATCTTTACAAGCTGAATTTATTTTAAAAACCCAACACACAAAACCAGACTTAACATAACTTTCAGATTTAATTCAAAAGTGGTAAAGACTCCTTAACACTGTCCCCTTCCAAGGTCAATCATACGTGCTATATAGAATAAAATATTTTTTTCTATTACCTGAAACATATGCATAAGAGAAATCTACTATAAATGCAAATAAAGAAGAAAAACTACCTCACCTAAGGCAACATTTCAGGATAAATACAAAGCCCTTATCTCGTATGGAGCCTAGACAACAGAAGATAACATCTGTCTGGAAAGTCAGCTAATATCTTATAGATAGCAAAGAAGGGCAGGAATTTTAAATGTATGCTGTAAACCTATTCAAGTACAAAGCTTTGAACTTGGGCGATAGTCTATGAAACCCAGTTTTTGGTGACTACACAACTAAAAGGTTGCTAACTAAAAAGCTGCATGTTGTTGAACATCACAAGATTTACAATACAGAGTTCACTAAAATACAGCCACTAGAGATGTAGGAAATAGTAGTTTATTATATCATATATGCTAATAAGTATTTATTGCACAGTTATCGCACATCTTAATAAGACTTAAAGAAGCACCTAATTCAGCACATTTGTTACCAGTGGTTTTTCATTACAGGACATATTCTTTAGGTAAAACAAAACAAAAACCATAATATCTTTTCTCCCCAAAACTGAAAATGGACAGCTTCACAGAAATTAAAATAGCTAAAATAAGTAACAAGGTGGGATTTTACAGTGATTTTAAATTTGGATAAATATAAGATTGTAAATACAGTAGCTGGTAGTGAACATCTGTTTATGGTACTATTGTATCTACTAATCTGATTATAATACTGTATGTAGGAAATGAAACAACTGCATTTGCATGCCTACAGCTGAAGTCTGTTTTATTTCCCGTGGATCATCTATGTATCTAGACAGGTGTGTTGACTTCAGGCTATTTTTACTGCTAAACATCTGAAATCACAACTGTGAACCAGTTCTGCAGGTGAGAATTTTCCTGACAGAGTATTTACATTTGAATTTGAAAAGTCATCTGCAGCTTAAAGGAAGAGTATCTTACTTAATGGACAACTACGGCCATTGGTTTTAGAGTTGGCTTCCTTACTGGGACCCATATTTATGATCATGTCTTTCAGAAAGACTAGGTTTTCCCAGTAAATACTGGGCTACTGTTATGCATGATCTTTAATATGAAAGTTTAGGTACCTAGCCTGAGGTTCTGGGATTTGAAAGCTTTTCCCAACTATGAAAATTAAATAGCATTGTGCCATAAACTGGTAACAACAGGAACTGCAAGATCTCAAAAGGAAAACAGCAGCCACTCTGAGGCTTTACTTAAAGAGCTTAACTTGAAAACTCCCCTTACACCTGTTAAGTAATCACTGCTTGAGGATCAGCATGAAGTTCCTATGTGCACAAAATTTAATGCCAATTCAGTATAACTTTCTTATGTGTCAAATTTTTAACTGTTCCTTTTCATAGCTTCAGGGAAAAAAACAAACCAAAGAACAACAAACAAACAAACCAAAAACATTTTTCTAATGGGCTGCTGATCAGAACTGTTATTCTGATGGTGAAATCCCAAAGGGAAGCGTGTTTCAGATATGAAGTATTCCCTCCAGAGTCCCTGGCAGTCATAAAAAGAAGAACTTCCTGATGTATAAAGACGGTGTCACCACTGTCAGAGAATACTACAGCAGGAAATGAACCACAAATAAAAGCAATGTCTTTCTTCTTAGGAATCAAAATAGTTGTTTTTTTTTTTCACCTACAATAATTTCAGAGGATAAAATCCTAATGAAAGCTTGAACACATAATGAGAAGAAACACTTGTCTCGATTTTTAAATGTGCATATCCTTAGGAAATTACTCAAGCTCATAATTTATAGAAGGTAAGCTTGTACACAACGTATAGAGACGGTCTCCATCAGGAAATCAAAATATAATTTTATAGAAGGTGAAAAAATGTACAGTTCACAGCCAACTTCACTTTTCCAACAAATGGAGCCATAAATGCAATTTTCTGTCCTTTGCTCTGAAGAATTAATTTTAAGGTATTCATATTTTTCTTCAAGTACATCTTAAGTCTCAATTAAACCTCGAAAAGCTACAATAAAGTAACATTAAGAACCAAGTTAAACCCATCATAGCAAGGAAATTCAGACTTAGGCTAAAAATTTTGTCTCATTCTTCATCTTTAAATCACTCTGTTGTGGTTAGGAATTGTACGGCTTGGAGAAGTGTGTGATTTTTCATACTGCACAGTACATATGTTCCAGCACTTAGTTTAAAGGAAAGTTGGAAATTTTGGCCCTAACTCTGAATTTCTTTACTTTTCAGGGCTTAACTCAAGCATTTATAATTACTTTAACCTGGGCTTTTTACATCTAATCTTTTTACAATGGAACAGAAAGTGGAATTCCGAAACCTCCTCTTTTGCTGTGTAATTCAATGGCGCTTTCTAAATTTAAAAGATTGAGCCCCGTTTACTACATGACACTGAATACATGCAGTTTTAAATGGCACTTAGACATGACTAGCTTAAATGTGGTAAAAAAGTCTTACACACTCCCAATAGAAGTTACAAATTCAAACATTCGGGCATGAAAATCCTTTCCCTAAGTTGTTTTCAAGGTTCATCCTTTTTTCTGCAATAACTAAAGCAAAGCCACAGTAGCTGCAGCCATTTGCATCTAAGGAAGAGATGTTTTGCTTTGGTGATATAGTTAATGAGTCTAAAAATATTCAGTATAATAATTCTGTCAAAGCCCCCACAGTCTCCTCAATGAGCAGAAGCCTGCAGGATTCCAATGGGGAGCCAAGTAATGAGCTCTCAGCATTCGCTCCCACACCGTCCAGACGAAATATACTCGGGCCTCAACGGTTCCACATCATTAGCAACATGAAACAAAGACACATGCTTGACTTTAATAAGCGACTAAAGTTGCTGGCTTATTAGGCTGTCACTGCACATAAACTCTCTTTCAGTGTGACAAAACAGTCCCTTGCAAACAACAACAAAAAAAAAAAAAAAAAAAAAAAAAAGGAAAAAAGGAGGGGAACACTTTTACAAAGAGAGTTTGGTATAATTTCATGTAGTAAGTAAGTGATTGAACGGAGTTGAACGAAGGCACACAGGAAGTGATGGGTTTCTGACACCGACTCTCACGGGCATGCTGCAGACTGCAGTTTCACTGCTGGAGATGACGGTTACGGTGGGCTGCAGTGATCAGACTATGGGCATATGTGACTGAGTTTTAGTTGATATTCTTGTAAGACAGGAAGTGAAGAAGCTTATTTCCCACTGGGAAAAGGCTCAGGCATGATTAACTTGGGCATGACCAAATAGGTCAACGATATGACAATGTGTCTAGCACAATAATTAAGTGGGAAAACGTGTGTAATTTGTTTCTTCTTGTTCTTCACATACCAATACCGCACTAGCAAGGATTCATTTAATCTCTTTCATTATACAAGAATTGATAGCAACACTGTACAATAGCTTTCTTTTTAATATATTTGTTTAAATTATGTTTATCAATTCAGCAAAATAGTTGCACTGGTGAATACTCTTCAGTGCTTAAACTTTAACATTTGGCTTGAAGAGCTACTGAGAAGCTTTTTAAATGTTAATTTCTGCTAAAGGTATACATAGAAAAAAATAGTATATTTATATTTTAAAAAGTGTGGCCTTTGATCTGAAGTAAAACAGCACTAGAGATGTGCAGAAAAGAATCCTGTGCCCCAAGCATATCCACTATATCAAACATTCTCCTGTTTCATATGAGGGTGACATGTGAAAAACGAGTGGGTGAGGTTAAGAGAAGGGTTCACTCATGCCAGTAGTCACCTACCAGGTTGAAGATCAAAGCTCAGGTTCTCTGTTCTGCATAAATTCAGAGCAGGCACAGATATTTTTGTGCACTACAAAGTCACCAGTATAGCTTCAACAGAAGAGAATGACAAAAATCTAACCATACACATTCATTAGCATAGCTCTAGAAAAATCCATCTAGATTATCTGTGGCATGCTCAAGTCCCTGGTCCAAATGAGTTTAAGCAATCTAAGATGAGTAGCACTGTTCTAGGCCCTAACAGCATGTTCCTGTTAAAGCATCTAAATATAGTCCTATAAGGAATTCAGTTCTGATAACCTGACATTTTTTCAAGGAAAAAGATTTCTTAACCAGATATGCTCAGCTTGTTTAAATATTTATTTCATTCAGAATTTATTTCATAAATGTAATTTGCTTTTTGAGCTCATTCTCAAACTCTCTTGATAACGGTAACACATTTTCAGGAGGCAGACATCTTACTATTGATGTTTATACACAGATTGGTGGGCATGTTAAGGAGAATAATATATCGATTAAAGGTTAATAAAGATCAATATTTGGGTGGAATTCTACAACAGTGTTGTTAATTTTCTTTGTTTGGAAAATGTTGAAGGAGAGGGGCTTTGCAGGCGTTAGAATAACTCCTTTATACTTCCAGCAAAGGTGACACAATTTAGAAAGATCACTGAATTAGAAGATAGAACCTCACTGTTGGCTCAACAGGCAAATCCATCAGAATTTCCAAGTAAATAAAAATAGGTTATCTTTTCACAATGTGAATTTTAAAACAAAAGCAGTGGTTTATCACAGCTTTTACAAATGAGGAACTGTAAGGATCTAAAGCCCAGAAAAAGTACAGAAGCAATGAGTTGCTCTCTTATCAGCATCTAACAAAAAGAGATAGTACATAAGTAACAACCGCAGGGTACATTATAGCAAAAAGTATAATCACTAGCTAATTTCAGATGTAATCTTGGGATACTTCAGCAGCTGGTAGTACGAGCAGAAAGCAACCTTCACCATGAAGCTCAGGAACAACACCTAGAACATAGCCAGGCCCAACTCCGTATTCATCAGTATACACACCACCAGAATTTACATGACTAACATAATCCCAGAATGCGGCAGTAGGAGGGCATACATCAAGCTCCCTATCATTATATACAGCAGTTACAACCAGCTGCCTTTCTCCAAAAGACTGGGTAAAAACATTGAACTCACCTGGGGCATTTCCAGATATATGGAAAAAGGACTGAAGTGTACACATGAATCCAGAAAATTTCTCATTTCTGCAAGTAACTATCACTTGTTGACCACTTCACCAGGAAAATATGACTGTAGTCAGACAGTCACAGTATGACTGTAGTCACTCAGTCACAATGAACACAGCAGATACCATAGACACAAGCAAAGCTAATAAATTATGGAGAAATTCAAAAACTTTGAAGAGAATTTTATCTGTAAAAAAAAAAATGTCATTATGGATTTTGCATCTATTCAGAATCAGTCATTATTCAGCTCTTATCCAGATCCAGCTAGAAAACACTAAAAACCAAGATACTGTTGGAGTTACCTTCAAAAGTTCAATAAAGCGCAAAGCTGACCTAGGCAGGCAAGGTATGCTTGTATGTTTCTCTTAATAATCTCAGACATTTTTTCTAAATGATATAATTCATTTTGAACACATGAAAAATTCCAATAATTTATATTAAATGATAAATAAATACATGAAAGAAAAATAACTCCCCCAAATTTTCTTTCAGCAATAATACATTCACAATCCATAACTAACAGGAAGACAAACAATCCATATTTGGCACGAAATACTGAAACTCTATTCATACCCTGGTTCCCAGTTGATTTAAACCTTCATTAGAAAATATACAACTGTTAGTGCAGAAAAATAGAAATATCTCATATAATAAGAGTAAATTATATATGAATGAGAGCCAGACACCCTTTGATACACTGCTGATAAAACCCCTGGCTTCAGGCACGCTACTGAATTGGAAACTCTGTTGGGGTAGCACCCCATACAGAATAATGTGAGAATAAAATCATACTATAATAAATTTATCTTAGTGACAATTTTATGCGTCATTCACTACTGTTAATTTAATAAAATACCCTTGCAGGGTAGCTGCCCCAGTGTCCCAGATCGCATGTTTCAATACCAGACTTAAAGCGGCAGCTGGACTTCCCTGAACTGATTGTCAGTCACTATTCAGTGGCTGACGGTACTTTTAATGATCATGGGCAATACTTCAGAAAATTACAGCATTCCAGCTATAATTCTGAACTACAACTGTCTCTACATTTAATTCTGGAAGGAAATTATGGCTGCAGGAATCTGTTTCATACAGAGGTTCAGAGTAGCTAAAGATCTTTCAAGTACCATAGAGATTCCCTTAATGGCTTGTTTGCTGTACTTTGATCACCTTGCATCTAAATAGAAGCAAACGGATAAGGAAGGAAAAGAGGAACACATTTTATTGTATGCATATTGATTATCTTTAACTCCCCTTCATGCTCCTATGTGTTCCTGTATAGATATGTCAAAAGTGTAGCAGATGATGTAGTTTTACAAGGAAATATAGTCTTTGTTCCTCCCTGAAGAGGAAGAAAATAATGTAATTAGAAATATCTGGTGGGTATAGTGTCTTCCAAATGGTAGAAAGTAATGTTAAGCCTCTTGATGAGTATCATAATGTTAACATGGAAGCAAGCTGGTTATCTGTCTGTGTGTCTCTCAGGTTTGCCCTCTCATACGAAGGCTATCACTGCCGCCTTCCTTCCCAGTACATGTGAGTAAACTGTACACATACAGAGGCACTGGGAAGTACACACACAATAAGTGCTTCAGAGAGCTTAGAAAGGTATGGCTGCCTTAGTTAGTCTGACATTTCTGACTGCACAAAGGCTGATATTACTAAACCAGTGGGGAGGCAGGCAGTTTGTGTTTAAAGAGGTTAATGAGCATACATATGGAATTTAAGATTGCTCAGGGAAGCTACTAAAGTCAACCAAGCTCTCCTGTAGAATGAGCAACTGTTTTAAAAATATGCATATTAATGGCATCACCATATTACAATCTGATGCAAAACAATGCTGTTACCTATTCTTCATGATAAAACAGCTCCACCATTAATTCTTTCCCCAAAGTCTTACAAAACCAGAAGAAATTTCTGGAAATATTAATTCTTGCCCAAATGAAAGAAAAGTATTCTCTGATCATTCAGCAGCATAATTTGTTGACCTGGGAACAGCATTGGCAGATTGATACTGATGATTTAATGCAAAAAAATCCAAAAGCATATGTAAAACTCAAGTTGTCAGAGGGCTTTGACACATGAAAAGGTTACCATGCATCAGCTGCTCTGTCATTTAGTCACTGTGCATTGTTTTACCTGCAACAAATGCTCAGTGCGAGTTAACTTCAGGCACACACAGAAATACCATGGCATAGCTTAAAATCCTACATAGAACAGATAGCATCACAAGACACGATATTTACGCCTTTAATTAAATGGTTTTCATATCTGCATAAGTTCTCTCCATCTATCCATATTGCAGGTGCATCTACACCTGACTGGGAAATCATATATTCCTTACTCATGGTATAATACGTTACCATTCTGCTGGTACATGCTGCTGTTTGCAGAACTGCACACACAGACAGTTACCATTCTGCAGCTGATGGACGATAACTTGCTGATGTGTCAAAAATCAGGACTATATTTCTTGAGGAAATGTGTGTGGTAGTCTGCCATTAAAACTTGGAATTTTGTACTGATCCTAGTGAAATAAAGAAAATATTTTCTGAAAACGTTGTTCTGGGGTTGATACAGAAGGCAGTGGCTTAAGTTTCTATCTATCCTTTTCACCATACAATCAACATTCTTTTATTATTAAAAGCAGCAAAAATGTGTATTTGGCTGTTCTAAGAGGGAGCTGGAAGAATATTTAAAATTTCAGTTTTCCACCAGAGGAGCATTCTTCCAAGATTTCATCGTACTACAGTATTTTTTCTATAGGAAACTATTCCCAAAAGCCATTTCAGCTTTCTCATTCCATTTTGATAATTCCTGAAAGTTTCATTGTCTCTGCTGTTTCTTAAATTAATTATGAGCTAGTACAGTGCATGAAAACATTGACATGAACATACCACATCTAATAAAATAACACATTATGCATATAACATTGTAATATATTGTCTATGTAAAAATATAGTTTTCATATGATTGAAAAGGAAAATGGCAGAAATTCAAAGTCAATAGCTTTAAAAAGATTCGTTCACAGGAAATTGAGAGATTTTTGGTTCTCAATATAATGTGAAGCATTTTAAAAAGTATTGCAAGTTCCTGCTTCTATTAGCAGATGATAATTTAGACTTTCATGGCATGATAGAATCATAGAATAGTTAGGGTTGGAAAGGACCTTAAGATCATCTATAATATATACTTTTCTGGCAAATATGGCGAACCAGACAAAACTACCAGCTCCAATGAACTCAGTCATACAGGCTGCTACAAGAGGCTGGAATTTTCACTCTCAACCAATAAAATACCTATCACTGATGGACCTCGTGTCCAGAGTAAAGCTTAAGGACATGCTACTAATGTGGCAGTTTGAAATCCTGCTTTACTGGGGCTAGATAATGGAAAAAAATAATAAATACTGCTGCCCACTGTAAAAGGACAGCAGCAATTCCAAACCAAAAAGGAGAGAGATTTCTTTGCCTTGCCAGCTGTGTTGTATATAACATGAATGATCAGACTGCACCTCTGGAATGACATGAATCTTATCAAGCAGGTCCAGTATATCTCTTCTGACAGAACTATGCCTCATGACCAGGGCTATGCTGAACTGGAAATTACAGGGTAATGCAAACGGCCAACTGCGAGAATTGAGCCTTCCAAGGGCTGCAAAGGTCAATATTACTTGGTTGTTTTGGGCCCCATGCAACCACCCTAATCTGAGCTCTCCTGAAGTGAAAAGGCAGGGACATGGGGAGCTTCATGTTCCATAGGTTGCAGACATACTTTAGCATAAGGGTTGCTATGGTGAGAATGAGCGGACATGTCTGTGCTAGGAGGATCGCCTCTAAGAAAGAAGATATTAAAAAACACCTCCGCCACTTCTCCTATAAAAGCGTGGTAAACAGAAATTTACAGAGACTTACTGCCACATCACCTTCTAGATCAAGAATTAAGGAGTTAAGCTGGTAGAGTGAAGACAGAGAACGTGAGATAACTATTGACAATACTTATTTCTATCAGCTGAAAAATAAACACAATGAATCCTGTTCTGATTCCTATTCTCTTTATTCTATTGCCACAGCAGCTCCCCAGTTTAGGCAAGGTGTTCATAATAGGTAAACAAAAGTAGTGCAATTACTTCTTAATTACTCTTTCTGAGAATAACATGCAACTTGTGAAAATGTCAAGATTTTCTGCCTAAAATTCAAATGGTCCTGAATTTATGCAAAGCTCTCCCCTCAAATAAATGTTTTTAGTGATGTGAAGATTCAGAAAATGCTTCAACAGCAATAACTGGGATGGACGCTGTGTTGTAATAATTTGGATACACTTGACTAATGCAGTTATTCGCAATGAGGTTGGCATAGTGCCCAAAGCATTGAGCAAACAAATACAGCATGACATTCAGTTTAGCATCTTCCAATACTGCATTGAGATCTTTGTTTGGTCCAGGGGTATTAATGGACACGATAGTGTAACCTACTATCAAAAATTGCTAAAATATATTTATATTTCTTTGTTAAATTCACCAGTGTGTATTATGCAAAAAATGCTGGTGAGGCACAAGCATTTTTAATCAAATTAGTATGCAACATAAGGCAGCTGTGTATTCAAATGGGGTTTTAAGCAATTTGGTTGTTTTCTTTATAATAACAGGAAAGAACATTTTGATTTTGAAGGTGACAGAGGCAATATTACCAGAATTAAACAATCTGAATTAGCTTTTTCATGAAATGTAATATGTTTTATGCTTTTAGATGGGATGCTCCACTGCTTTCAGATGAGCCTTTCACTGTCACAGTCAATGGCCAGGAACAGAATAAGCTCTGGAGGTAGGATTATCCTCAAATTTAATTTTTTTTAGAAGAAGCTAATGGCAAATGTTTCTAGCAAACTTTAGGTGCATCTATGTTATAACTAGAGAACCAAGACAGGATATTAAAGGAAAAGATAAGTACAAAATTAGTAAACAAAGTTTGACATTTTGCTTAGCTTGAATTTGATGTTTGGAATGAATATAATCTCTACAAACCTTGTATATGTATATTATATGATATAATACAATACATACTTTTGTTTTCACATACACATAGGAAGAAACTATAGAAATCATGCATAATACGGTGCCAAAGAAACATATCAAGCATTTCTATGTTAGCTTGTGTAACATGATAGGGATTTCTGCAAGGAATGGATGTAAATTTGGGTTTGTTATATCACAGGATGAGGAAGTTCGCCTTTGTTCTATAAAACCACAGTTTAAATCAGATCCACAAAGGACAGCAGTTCACTAATACTATTAAAATAATTTTCTAGTGAATAACATAGTGACTCCATTTTTTATATCGTTCACTGACTTTGGAGTCAAGTGTGGTGAGTATATAAATAAAATGTACTTTTCTTCCATAACTATTACCAACGATTGTTCAGCAAACCAGGCTGGATTCTTTCTATCTGACACTTCATCTGTCACCATCCAAAGTTCCCTGAGGGTTTTCCAGTTGCACGTGTGCAAATCCACTTCTTTAAAGAAGTCCAGACACAGAGGTATCTGTCTGTATCCTCATAGGTATGTCATACTCAGCTGGCCTAAGGAATGCAGAGCAGGGACATGGGGAGATGGGAGATGCAGAGCAGGGAGACGAGAACAACAGATAATGTTGGATGCTTATTGAGCTCTAAAAGATGCTCTGTAGAGCATCTTTGGTGGGCCTAAGACCTTGGTGTAGTGAGCTGTTAGTGTAGCATAAGCCTGTACGATTCCTGACATAAGCTTTGCAGTGGAACAGAGATTTGGGGACAGAATTACCAGTAGGATGAGATTATTTTCAGCACTATTTCAAAGTAACTAGGCTGGGCTTTGCGCTGGAATTATATGGTGATGATATGGGGCTGACAGTCATTTCAGGCCAAGAGATTTAAAAAGCTGCTTCTTCATTTAGGATCCTCTTCTGGAGTGCTAGATGCCACTCCTCTGTCCTGACTTTCCACTAGGATTGTGGCAGCTGCATGCCCTCTGAACTGTGTATATGAGCTTCAAGTACCCAGGAAGATGGTTCCCTTGCCTAGGAAGGGGGAACACTGGGAAGCTTTTCCAGACTTTGCCAAGAGTAGTGACAAGCCTCACAGCTCTAAAAACATGTTTGCAAATTATGCAGCTTTAATGAAGACAACAGGTTCATGGTCACAGAATAATCCTCTCTATAATTCTTTAGACTATATACTCCTGAGATCTCAATTCACACTTTTTTTTATTTTATTTATTATTATTTTGGGTAACTGCGTTCTGCGCTTGCCACAGAATGAGAGAGATAGTAAGAGGTTTGATGCCTGGCTATGTTACTTTACTCCTAGATGTAAGTCAGAAAGGAGTATTGCTGGGATTTCAGTATGCAGGGGGAACACAAGAGTCATAGAGTACCATAGGGAGTGAGGGGAAAGGAGACTGCCTGCGAAGATGGCAAAAAGTTCAGTGGATCTGGAGGAAGATGCACACCAAAGATGACATTTCAAGAAGGGAAATTTTTCTCTGGGTCACTGTTGTTGTCTTTGTACACCCATTTTGAGAACCTTAGAAATGGAGAAACACACATTTGAGATCAACTAAAGCAAACAAGTGGGATCAAAATGGACTTTTCAATAGAAGAACCAGATAAAACCAATGCACCCATATAGAAATCAGGCTGCTATTGTTTAAAATGATGTTTGGGTTTCTTTCTGAAGTGTTACTTCAGCCAGTTTGCTCTCATCAGCTGAAGGAAGCTAGGCATGTATCCCTGACATCAGGAAGTGAAGTACTATCCATATCACCACACTCATAATTACAAAGCAATTTTTCTGAAAGCAACCTTTGAAATGTAAGAAAAAAAGCTTCATGGGGGACAGCCGCAGACCATAATTAGGTACCCTTTCTTGTAATTCTATTGTCTCCAAGAATTAAGATAAAGAGTCTGGCAATATAAGATCTGTAATCACCTAGGAATAGAGGTAGAGCATTCTGCAATACATCAAGACAAAAAGAATTACACAGAAAACTTCAGGCCATTAATGTTCGCCAGAATTATTTTGCAAGAATATTGCTAGAAATAATGGTATGGACAAGATTACAAGACATTTAGAAATGGGTGATTTAGTTAGGGGCAGACAGCATATATGCACTAAAGGTAAATTATGTTTGACAAACTAGCTTGAATCTGATTATATTAATGTTCTGTTGTTGAAGGAATGAATTAGTATCTGCAATTTATCTGATTTTCAAAACTATATTTGATATTTCCCATGAAAGAAACTTAGTTTACAAAGGGGGAATTTCAGGCAGTTATTCAAACAGAGTGAAAATTATCTTAGGAAAATGAAAGAGCATGTCAATTAACGATAACACTTCAGGTGGAAAAAATGTATACAATCAGCAGTCAATAAGCACCACTTTACTTGACCTATTACACAAATTGCCCTGAAATCAATGTCAAGAATGGCTAGATTTACTGGTAAAACATATTAAGACTAACAAAGTTACGCTGGGTTACAGGGAAATAGATAGTAAAGCTTCATCCACGCAGTTTATCTCTGGAAATTGGAACAGTTCTGGTACTTTTTCACACAATAATTCCTCATTCCCACCCTCTTTTTTGCATTCAGTTCTTCTACAATTCAGCAAATCCTTTTCAGAAGCTGTGAATACTTTTTTTTTTTTTAAATAGAGATATTTAAGATATTGATATGATGCGCTTATTCCAGCAGATCCCAAAATCTGGGTTTATCTCTAGTGATTTACGGGGATTCGCACACAAGAACATGAATCAATGTCCTACAGCTGCTCCCCAGAAAGCCTAGGTCATTATTTCATTTCTTTCTTTGTTTTGTGCCAAGAACACATCACACTCCTATCTTACAGACCTCTGATCAGGGCATTAGGTATAACTCCTTCAGTAAAGAAAGGAAAAATGGTTTGCTTATAAGCCTCCAGTTTAACTTCTAAAAAAATATCTATCTTAATATAACCCTAAAATTCTTCAGGGAGCACTCAGACTCAGCTCTGATTGTTTTTGGTTTTGTTTTTTTTTTAGGAAAAGTAGACATATTTTAATCCCATATTAACTTTATAATCAAGACACATAAACAGATATTTGCATCTTCATTCAAACTGATGAAATTACACTTTTTGAGTGTACCTGGTAGGTCAGATACTGAAATTTTCTACCAACGGTGCTCTACGGGAAGAGCTTGGAAAGTGCCATTTTAAAAAGGAGTATGAGAGAGACACTATGTGAAGTATATGCTCCACATCAGTGTGTGAAGGTATGAATCAGAGTAGTGACAGTTCCAGCATCCACCTGAAGCCCACCAGTGCATCCCCTATTTTGCAAAGTCATTGGTTAGGGTGTAGATGTAGCTGCAGGTAAACCTCATTGGCCCGGTTAGTGTTCTGCCATATCAATTCTCCAAGCTGACACCCAGTACAGGTAGCACAAGGGAGAAATCAAACTGCAGCTGCAATAATTTAGATGTGCTGAAGTTGTCATGGAACTGTGCTTTGAATGGCCCCAATGAAAAGTGGCTAATATCTACACTTGGGAGTATCTTCAGTGGGCCACTTGTTGTCATGGAGCTCTGCATCCTCCCTCAGTCCTTTCTGACCTCAAATTGGTTCTCCCATTTCCTCTATCCTTCATCTGTCCTAGCTGTACTCTGTCAGTTTGCTTAAGGAGCTGAGGATCAATCACTCCAAAACCACTGCCACAACACAGTGGCTCACTGCCGTCATGTCCAGTTTCAACCAAGAAGCAGCAATAGGCTACAAATAACTGTTTATATGTCAGTATGTGTTTTTAATTTGAAGGTTGAAATGGCATGTTAGGTTGATTGAAAGATGTATCCTTGCTGAAAAATGCCAAATAGCCACCAAAGGGAGATGCAAGCATTTCACACCTCATTGAAGCAAAGTCTTGTTTACTAACCAGTTAAGTATACAGGGTAACTTCTGGGTATAGAAAGAAGTTTTATTCTAATAAAGCTTCTCTTATTCTCCTGGGTCATATGTTCTGATAGTTTCAAGGAAAAGATTTAATCCATTTAGACTGCCCAGAAGTTTTGAAAGATGAGAGTGACTCTAGCATATGAGGTAGTACACTACAGGAACATTCACAAAATCTAAAAGCTTGAGAAGCACCTTATTCAGGGGTTAAGCAGAAAGCTAGCTGAAGACGGGAACTGACATATATTTGCAATATAAATAGAGTAAATGCAGTTTTTCTTTTATTCTTAGTTAACATTACTTGTATCTGTGTTGTCACAATTTTTTCTATTTTTAATGAGCGCTCTTACTTTTACAGACTCAACCTTATTTCAGACAGGAAAAATTTCAAGCAGTTGGGCAAAAGTACTCTTCACTGAAGGGGGAGTGACACTAAAAACCAGGCCTCTGGAACTCCTTAACAAGGGTTCTAATCCACCACATCCTCACTGTATCCAGAGAGGAAGGAAAAAACTTCCATATGTTCCATGCAGGCCAGGTAGAAGCAGGAATACCAGAAGTAGAAGTGGCTTGCAGTGACTGCTAGCAGCTTTGGAAGTTCCCTGACATGCAGTAATGTAAAGAGGTAAAAGCTTGAACCCTGAAAATCACAGACTGCACTCCACAGCCCCAGGGCTGAGGGTCCTCAAGAAGTGGAAGACTCAAATTCTCATTCTCACCATCTCATTTAGAGCAAAGATTTGAAAAAGATGTCATACCTTTCAGTAGCATGCCCAGCTCTGGGACCTACATTGTTCTGGGGTTGCTTCCTTCAGCATCACTGATGAAACTACTTCTTTTAGCATAATTTACTCAAAAATTATTTCAAAGTAAGGTTCTACTGTTAGATGAACATCTTAATGACTATTTCACCCTTTTTGTCTCCTTCAAAACTAATTATTCACCGTGTGTGACAATACAGTGAGAAACTGAGACGGACTTGGAAAAGGATGATTTATAACCTGGTCATTCTTGGGAAACGAGGGAATTTTATTTCAAATCGTATTAATAGGATAGTTGGACCTGGGAGGAAACTGAGCATCTGAATTACTGACATTGAAGTGGGAAAGTACTCCATCTCTCCTTGCTGAAAAATATCAAATGCCCTGTCTAGATCTACCCAGGGGTTTCTGCGTATATTTTGGTTTTAATCAAAACAAACAAACTGATAATTTTCAGAAACTAAACTTTTTTTCTCTAATCCACAACATTTTTATTCCTTTGTCCCAAATTCTGAAAATCTTAGTTTTAGATTAGCCTGAAACAAATTTGAACAATTCTTGGCATTTGTTTCTAACTAAAAATTGACTTCACAGCTCTGCTGTATGCATTGGCAATACAGCCAGATTACAAAAGAATGCCCAAATATTTTGTACCATAATCTTTTATTCCAGCCTTTTCTACAGTTTACTTACTTGTAAATAATTACAGTTAATGTAATGCAGTAGTGCAGCTGACTCACTGATGTTGCAGTCCAGACACTTTAACCTCAGAAACAGCATCATTAGATCCTACTTTTAAATTTCCCAAGTGAGCAGGAACAAAGTTCCTGGCATGGTAAATAGACAGTGACAAAGCCTGCTGAAACTGAAGAGGAATTTGACTCACGATCACTAGGAGACAGTAGAGGAATCAGAACAGGATGATAGGTCCTCTCATTCCCATCAGACACTGTTTTACTGACAAGAATCAATATCAGCAAGACTGGCAATTTTATATCTTTCTTCTCTAGACCCACCCTAACTGTCTTCTGCTTCAAGCCTTTACTGGTCTTGGGAGACATCAGCACTCTGGCATACGTCTCTAGCAAAGGGTTGAACTGGCTGTGCACTGGCAAGGGCAGCACATCAAGCTTCTGTTTGCTTTTCTGCTACTTCAAAATCAGGAGAGTTTGACCCCTTTCAGACCACTCTGTTCTTTAGATCTTTGATTTCAGATTTTATTGGCCCCAAACATTTTTTAAATTATGCTTTAAAGAAATTAGTGACTAATCTTGCTCTTATGACTGTGTGTGCCCCCAGTTTGTTAATTTAATGCTTTCAAGAGCCTGGACTCCTTATTATTGCCAAAGGAATCCCCCACCCAGTTCTGCCATTCTTCCTATGGAGAGCAATTTGTCTGAACCTCAGAAATTTCCAGAGTGCTGGGACAGCAGAATGGCATATCTGATCTCCGTATGTTCCCTTTCAATTCCATGGATGCTTGCAGCAGTGGTCAGCTAAATATCTAACAGGGGTAAGATATCTCCCATTGACATTATAGAGCTATCCTTGAACAGTCTGTGGCAGCACTTCATTCTTATGCTCAGATGTGAACCTGAAGAGCTTAGATGTGAACCTGAAGAGCTCTTAATGAATAATAGGCGTAACATTACCTGAAAGCCATGCCATGGCTGGTCATACACAAAGAAGGTGTACCACTGAAGTGTGGAACTGAATGCCAGAACAGATTGATGTACGACATATACTAAAAGATTCTAATCCATTTAGTTGCTTTGTTGTAAGATAGTTTTTTTTCCTAAGATCCTTGTTGTCTTACTGCTAATGAGGCCTTCAGCCAAATCTGTAATAGGCTATTCTCTGTGTCTTTGTAAAAATTACTGATTTGGAAAGCTAATGTGATTCATACTGTGCATCAGTTTCTTTCCACACTGTGTTTCAAAGGATAAAGTGATTCTGCTTTCTCACTCTAAATTTCTATTTAAGCCATCTCTCATCTTTTAAGTTAATCTTAGTTGTTAACATATCTGGTACCCATAGGGTTGTCACTTTTCATAATACTTCTTATCCTCAGCACACGAGATGGCAATTCTGCCTGCTTTTCTCACAAGGTGGGATATTATCTATGTAGACAAACCTGAACAAAGACCACTGGCAGCTATAATAGTTTCCTTGAGATGATTGCTTATGTAGACTTACATTCTCCACATAAATTTCTTCTTTTATGAATCTCCTAGTAACTTAATTACATAATTACTGTAAACTGTAGAGCAGGTAGTAGCTGATTAGGGCACTGTTGGAAAGTACTTAGAATACTTCCCATCCCCCTCAAAAAAAGACCAAGCCACAAAACCAATATATAGTATTTCCATTATAAAATATATTCCCTGAGATCTCTGGTATATTCAAGGGTTATAACAGTTTCATAAGTGATCTTAATTTTGGGGAAGTAATGAAAAGAATAATAACTGCTAGAACAAAAAACATGTTACAAGATATAAACTTCCCATCTTTATGAGAATTTAATGTGTGCCACGAAATCTGGGCACCTGGCATGCCATAGGTCTTCCACAAATATCTTTATGACTATCAGGCAGACTGCTGTCCTCAAACTCCTCAGATACTATGTTGACCACTATTTGCCTCACTGGGACACATGTCTTGGGGAGTTACCCAAACTGCAGAGAGAGGTTTGACTTAAAAACTGCAAGCTGATTGGCTCAGCTCCGTGCGTTACAGATAGTAAGGTTCCAGTAGAGGTCCTGGAGCCATATCTTCACACGACTGGTTTAGAGTATGTATAAATACACATGGACATTCAACAGTCAGTTGAGAATTGTTTTGTCAGACTTTTTTAACTAATTCTACCTGAGAACATTATTTCTGATTTATGCTGTTTTAATCCTTTCTGAGCAGAAAGATTTAAAAAGGTGCGATATAAATCTTCCACCAGTTTCTAGAATAACATTTATATAACAAGGTGCACTAATATCATTTGTTAAACTATTAAGAATTTTCTAGTTTGTCAGGTGTAGAAGCATGGAAAATGTAGGCCGAATAAGACTTTAACATAAGTACCCCTACTAACGCATTTGGGATGTGTTACAGTGTAGGTGTGCTTTATAATCCTGAAAGATTGTAATAACTCTGTTTACGAGCTAAAAAGGAAAGCAAAAGAATGTTTTTTTATTAATTTAGAGCATTTTGTTGGTTATTTGCTGCAGGTTTTTTTTGTCAGTTATTAAATGTTAAGTCAAGTTGTTATGACACCAAATATTTTTTACAAAATATTTGCAAAATTAAGCTAGAGCACTGTGACCTTAATGATTTTCTTAATGCAAGTTTGAAGTAAATGTGAATGAACATGAATATATGTAGCTAATAAGAATGTAAATCTCAAACTATCAATCCATGTGGTTAAAAATTAACATGTAAAGTAGATAAAATAAGACATGGATATCTTTTGAACTTTTGAACTTTTCCTCTGGAATTTGTTTACTATTCAACCATTCAACCTGGCTCATTTATATGCAAATAATAACAGAAAAAAAAGCAAAAATATAAATAAAAAGCAAAATTTAAAAAAAAATTGAATTTGAGAATGGAACTACTCCACCTGTTGTTTCTGCCTTTTTTTGATTAAATAAGTTTGTGATTCAGCAATAGTTCTAATACGCTTGTAAAGTGTTACAGAACAAACCAGTGTTATTTTAGGGGCAAGCCAGCATATGTACATAGATTTTCATAGCACAAATATCTCAGAAAGCAGGATCTAGGTAAGGTTTACTTCCTAGGGCAAGTATGTCGCAAAACTTGCCCAAAGCTGTCTCCTAGTTAAACAGTATTTTTAATGGATACTTGAAACAAGACAGAAGATCACACCCACCAGCTGCCTGAAGACTAACCAGTCTCATACTAAGTCGTTCCTCCAATTTGTACATACAGGCATATTGTTTGCATACAGTTTAGAAGGAATTGTCTAGTATAAGTGCTAACAATGTCCATCTCTTTCTACTTTGATTAGTAAAAGAGAGACGCTACCCTGGTCTGTCTTTCCCTGTTCCATTTGTCCTGTGCTGAGTAGAGTCTGGAAAAAGCATATGGATGTGGGGAAAAAAAGAAAATAATGATTCTTTTTTATTTAAGGTATAATCTTTTAGAATATTTCTAACCCTTACTATTCTATGATTCTATGATTCTATGAAATAACAAAAAGAGAAAAGCTTATGCTTTAAGGTAAAAAGCTGCTAGTGAAAGAACTGAGCTTACACAAGCTTCTTTGATCTTTTGTCTCTATGTGAATTTACCAATGCACAGCAATTCAACACACAGAAAAAAACTCTACTGATTAAATTACTTGATGTTTTACGAAAGATAATTTTTGTTTGTTGCCTGTTACTCCTTAACTCAAAAGCTGGCATCACAACCTCCTCAACATCAGCTCCTGTCAATATAGCACTGGAGGAATATTTGATTTTGCAATGAAACTTGCTAGGTTTGTGAAATCGAGGTCTATGCTTAATGGCATTGCCATCCATGAGTCCCCGTGTTTAAGGATTATCTACGGTAAGAAACCTGAGTCATTATATGAAGGAATATTCTGATTCACCTTGTTTGTCTTAATATCATAGGTGGCACTGAGGTAGAAAAGGGGTCAAATATCCTTAAACTATCCGTGACTACACGGCAAAAAAAGCAGTCTTTTATTGGCATTAGAGAAAACAAAACAAAACAAAACAAAGCAAAACAAAACAAAACAAAACAAAACAAAACAAAACAAAACAAACAAACAAAAAAAACAACACCAAAAAACCCCCAAACTAAAACCAAAAGAGATTTCACTTCCTGTAATGGGACACCATCTGGGAGACTGTAAGATCTAACTAACACTAAAGTCCTATAGGCCTCACTGTGCCCTGCGACTGCAGAACTGTGGTCCTATGCAACAGAACTGTAACCTGACTAGCCACTGGTATGGCTGGTGCATATGGAAAGGAGGCTGACTTTTCGACAAATTAGCTCAATAACTTCCTTTTGCTATCAAACTAATAATTTGATTTGTCTGCCTGTTGTATTAATTTTCTGTTGGAGTCATTTGAACTTATTGAGTTATTGATTCAAATTTAATTATAACATTAACTTGATGTTTAAATTGTTTAAATATAATTAGCTCAAAGAAAGTCTAGCAAATTTGCATAATAAAAAGCCTACTGAAGATACATTTTTTTTCCATATTTTCATATGAAACTGGTTATTCTGTCAACCTACTGCAGTGCCAAAACTCTAAAGGCAGAAGGAACCTCTGTTAAAAATGCTATAAATGACCCATTTTTGCTTACTAACTATTATCTAGTCCTGTCATACTGGCAAAAAATAAATGCTAATTCCATTATCCATTTTAATTCCTGATCAAAACAGTTCTGAAAGCTAGTTAAGCGTTTAATTTAGAAGCAGATAAAGATTCTGATATTTCTTCTACGATAATTTTAATTTATTTAACACTGAATCCTTCAGTTTTATTTTTTATTTAAGGTTTGCAAGGATATGAGACAGGGGTACACCATAATCGTATCCGTGCTTTCACTATTATTCTTACGGAGACAAGAAGCAAGCCAACATCTCAAGATAAGCAAACTGACTAACAAAAAACACAGTTAAGAGGCAAATTATTTTTCTGTTTATATGAGAACAGTATTTTTTTTTCATTTAGGTCAATGAATAGAAACAACAAAATCAGAAGGAATTAATTGTTTAAATTGACATACGCCTATTTTCAGGTTTACTTTATATTTTATTTGATCTTTCTAAGTGACAAGGACATTATTCTTGCAATAGCTATATCCCAGAAGAGCAGTATACTGAAGACAGAAACATCCAAGAGGGCTCAGTCAGATACATGCATGAGAAAGACATGAAAATATGTTATCTATAAAAGCATGAAAGAACTTCACTTGACTTGCATGACTTTTTGTATCAAGCATGCCACAGCAGTCTTTTGATTCTAATATGAAAGTGTAGTAAGGATCATTGCACTAATGCATGAGGATTTGTGATAATGTTGCAGAAATTTTACTGTCAAAACTGAACAGCAGTGTAATGACTTTTGTTATCATGGTTTCTAATAACTATTCAGCATGAATTGACCCTACATATGTTTTACTGCAATAATATGTCAGTTATCCAGAAAGCAAAAAATAGAAACAGAAATCAATAGTCCCCCTCCCCCAAACTTTCACTGTAATGTGGCCTCCTGAAGATAGCAGATTTTGAATATGAGGATGAATATTTTACTTATATTTTAATGCAATTATAATTTGCATGGAGTCCATTTTAAAATTAAAGTTACATGAACAAAAACAAAGATCAAAGTTTTGTAAGACTATGACACTTGCAGTGTTAAGGACGGATTTGAATAAATAGGTTCTTATAATGATATCTCATACCTCTGTATTTGGGAATCAAATTGGGCAACCATTGACATTTTAGTATAATACATTGGAAGTATCACATTTTGCTCAGAGAATAGATATTCTAAGATTATTCAGCGCAAAAACAAAGATATGGTAAACAATTAGATTTGGTTTAAAGCATAATAGCATTTTGGTGCTAATACGCTAGCCTATTGAGATTTCCAGAAGAAACTGCTGTTACATATTTGTAGGACAGAAGCTGCATTTTGGAAGGTTTTCTTACTGAAAGTCTACCACATAAAGACAAGCCTACAAATCTTTTTCACAAAAGACTTTGCGAAACCAAAATACACATGTAAAACTCAAATAATACATCATATATACATATATATATATAAACCTTAACTAATAGCTAAGCTCAAAAGCAAATGGTTAGCAAAAATATTAATCATTAGTGAAAAAAAATCTGTTAATTAAAGTAAGTATTATGTATTTCTGGTCTGACCAGCAACTATCCAAAAATATGATGCTTTTTAAAAATAGAAAATTAATTAGTAAGCAAAACATCTCAAAGTCATATAGCTATTGCAACTCTATAGTCATCTGAAATCTCTGCAAAATACTGTCTAGAGATAGCATTACAAACAAATATAAGCCCATTACTATACAGCAATGTATATCCCCTCCATTTAATAAGTAAGTTCATCTTCCTCAGAGTAAAGAAGCTTACAAAGTCATGAGAAAACCCTTCATGTTACCCAAGTATTATTGCACTCCTCATCAAGGTGATCCTTTTCTGGGGCTGAACAAAGCAGGTACTTAGGAGCCCAAGGCAAACTTGCTTCATTAATATTAATTAGAAAAATTAAAATATGAAGTTAAAATTATGCCCCCCCCCAAAAAAAAAAAAAAAAAAGGCAATTTTCCTTTTTACTTTTTACATTACTAATTCTAAAAATTGGAAGAAAGTTCTCAGGATTTAGGGAAGAATGAACAGTATTCTTAAATGTTCCTGTCACTGTAATGCATACATATAGCACAGCAGCTAGAAAAATCATTACTTTGACACTCCTCCAGAATTGATTTTCTGTTGCAGTGTAATTCACTTAATAGCAAAAACCTAAGAAGAAAATATAGGTTCTTTTTATAAGTACTGTATGAAATCAACATGTTTTTTCCTTTTGTTGTAATTCCTAAATACTTAATGTGATAAGGGTACAATGATGTTTTGTTTCAATAGTTGGGCTCGATATTTGTTTAACAAAATGAAGAATTAAGAAAAGGAAATTAGAAGAAGTTGTGTCTGTAATTCTCATATTAATATTGAAAATTGAAGCTTTCTTCATACACACACTGCTGGTGAATGGCACAGAGGACTGTCCAAAAATCTAAACATTACCATCACTAATTTCTACCACAACATAGGAACATGTATTTTAATGCTGATTATAAGCTCCAATGAAAAAGCAACATACTTATAACCATTTTCTTCATAAACAAGACTTTAAAAAGCAAAACAAAATATTATATAGCACTGTTGATGAAACTAGATCCTGTTGGCATTGCAATACTATTTTGCTATATTTTACTATGTTCATTGTATTCAAATTGAGAAGGAAAAAAGCAATAATATATGCCAACTCATTTGCAATTTTCTTTGTTTCCAGACTACATCATTGAGTTAATATCACGCATACTATGTCCAGAGGAGGTAAACTGTTGAGTGAGAAATCTGTTTCGCAAACGGTATGAACTATTAAATTCTGAAAGTGCAGAAGACAGATATTCTTACATTCAAATAAATAAAAGGTCCAAATGATACCATAACATAGATAAATTTTTCTGTAGAGAGGCTTGAAAAGTACGCCTTAAAATGACATTCAGAAAAAAATACTTTAAATTCCTTCCATAAACCAGTCCTTTCAAGAAAACATTTCAATACTCATAGCATTGCCTCCAACTTGTTCTCTAAATATGGTTATCCCTAAGAGTATATGACTTAAAACCAGTTTTGCTCTTGAACTGTGGAAGAGCTATGGAGTTAATAAGAAAATTTTGGAAAATATTTTATTTGTATTTGGCAGGAATAAACTGAACACACTGAATTTTAAAATTAGAGATTAAGTGAGTTAGCATACAAGGAAATGAACAATGAATAAAGATAAGGGAATAAGACATAAAATGGATTGATAAGAGTAAAGTAGCAAATAATCTGAATTTCACATTTAGTTGATTTATTTGAAGACTTCTACACTGCACTTTCAGGAAATGGACTAAAATATCAATATACCAGGACCTGGTTCCTGCATTAATGACCTCAGTTAATAAAGATTCTTTCCTGAAATTTTTGATTTGAACTTGTCTCTGATCATGATGACACAAACAGGCTTGTGTTTTGAGAGCTGAATATAAACACAAAAAGAAGAAACAGAAAAGACTTCTTCCTGTGAATTGTCATTACATTTACACAACAAAGTTTTACATCACTTGACTCAGGTTCCACAGCACTGACAAATTATGAAATCTACCTTTTAAAATGTAACTGATTAGTCAATAAAACATTATACCCGGCAACTATACATCCGTCATGGAAGTTCACCAAACTTTTTTATTTTTATTTGACTGTTTTCTATATTAAAGGCTTATAGGGCCTGACTGCCAATGTCACAAAAATTTCCAGGAGCAAGTGTTTTGCAGAGAAGTTATGTGTAACGGTGAGGTACATTTTAATTATATATAAAAATAAATACATTTCAGGCTCAAAAGTGGAATCCATGAAAAATGAATTTTGAATATGTTACATGAACTGCGCTGCGAAAATAAACAAACAAACAGGTAGGATAGATAGATAGATGATAGAGATATAGATAGATAGATAGATAGATAGATAGATAGATAGATAGATAGATAGATAGATGATAGATAAACACACAGCAAGCAACAAAAAAAAACAATATATGAAAAGTGTGAAGTAACAAGAAGAAAATTAGAATTTAAGTGATAGGTATTACTAGCAGATGTTCTATTGTTATTAAGTAGCTGCATTGATCAAATGAATTTTAGAGATGGGATAAAAGAATTGAATGAGTGATGTTAGCACTTTACCTGCTGATGATGTTTCATGGCATTTTCCACCCTGATTCTATTGGCATACATTTCTGTGAGGTCTTGTTTACTTTTTAAGTAGTAGTTTTGAATTATTTGATATTCTTGAGCTAACAACAGATTTTCTTTCATGATTTTCTCCAGAGCAGCCTAAAGAGAAAAGTAATTTATGACACTTACTGCAAAATACCGTTCTAAAAAATAAAATCATAGGTAACTTCCACAATTTCCATCATTCATTCACTGATTAACATTTGCAAAATAGAGATGACAAGAAGTTATAGTCTAAAAGCTTTTAAAGGTAGAATAGTCCACTTAGGTGTCTATACAAGAGGACTATATGTAATCCCATGTGCAGAAGTACGTTTGCCCTTGCAGAAAAGCAGAGCTCAAAGAACAGCTAAAGCAGTTGGAGCAAATGTCACCATCATCTGCTCCCTGGATGGAGCTTGTCTATCCACCAAGAGTGAGGGCAGCCCTCTGGCTTGACAGTTTAAAACAGGGAGTGGAATGGTACTACGGGAGGTGAGGAGCCTAGTAGTTGCCTCACCAAAATCCAAAGAATTGGTATTACTTTTGAGAGAATAGTCGTACATGTTATTCTGTTTACCTCTCTGCTGCTCTTCTTCCTGTCAACAGAATGCTGTTTAAGTCAACAGATGCATGTCTGAGGCAGAAAAAGATTATATTTTGACCACAAAGGAATTTAGATTCATTTTCTTAGACTCAAGCCACCATTTATATATTAATCCTGAAAGAATCAGACCCTGTTGCTTTCAGTCAAGCTCTCATTTGAAGTGCAACATAAATACATATTGGTAACATTTCTGAAACAACTGGTTTAGCCACGCATTATAGCCACAAGTTCACCCAGAATGCAGGAGCACTAGTAAACTTCGGTAAAATTCAAACCTTGTTTTACTACCTCCTGTGTCTCTAAAAAAAAACAAACCTGTGAATTAGAGAGCTAATAAAGTTTAAGTTCTTCTGGGGTCACAGTGTATAATGTCGAAGAATCCCTGTGTTTTCTGAATCTGTTCCCAAGTGGGTAATTTAGTTTCTCACCTTTTAAAGACAAAACTACCCAAGGGAAATAGCAGCATGCCTGAACAGGTTCCTAGCCATCCCTTGGAGCTACTCAAATTTCGGGAGTTCCCAAGATGGTTAGCATATTAACAATGATTTTACTCCTTTTTCTATGCAATGTCTTAATTAAGATACATCCACTTCTGTAGCCGTTTTTATATGCAATTTCTAAAAACTTTGGCTAGAAGGTGGCTGTGGTTATGCAACTTAATGCAAAAAATTCTTCCTGTATGGAACTGTCAGTCTCAACACCACTAAAACATTAAAATGCTATGTGTCTGTCAGAAAACACGCAGTAATAAAAAGAAAGGTTAAAATTCGGTGAAGAAGATGTGATTATCTCCTTTATTAATCTTTGGTTAGAGGTAAAACCTGGTTTTCAGACTGATAGCTTCCTTAACAGACATACAGAGCTCTACGCTAACATGTTAACATTCAATACCTGCATACAAGTAATGCCCTCAGTATCGCAGTACTTTCACATATGTAAGGAACATGGGAAGATGACAGACAAGTTTGCTTCTAGAATGTGAACATCAATACAGTAATTTTCACTAGCATAGAAACCTGACTACGAAGCAAGTGAAATCCTACTATTTTATATTATTTAAAATGGTCCAGATATTTTGACAAAGAATAACAACATAGCAAAGAAAAAACAATAGCCATCTCCAGATATTGTAAGACTCAATGGCTATGTCTATATGATCAATTATACTAGCTGCCCAGTTCCTGAAATTGCTTCATCACATATCTTATGTCAGCTGAGACAGAGAAAGTGAAATGGTTCTTCTCTAATTCACTCCTCTGAAAGATGAGCTGAGGTTCAGAAAGTAAAGAGCATATATCCTTTAAATACCAAACTGTCACCCATCAATATTTATAAAGAGGATTTTCCAGAATGTAGGGAAGGAAAAAAATAGTCTTTAAGAGCATTCTGTCCTTATGAAAGAGAGGAGTGGTCAAACTGTGACCAAAATTGGCATGCCAAATATGCACTGTACCTCTTTCTCCTGTTCTAGGAAAACAGGGATATGAATCTCAAAGCTGATCATAAAATATTTAAGTGAACAATCATGACATTTGTTTTACCTCTGGCACTCAAATATCTGAACTTGTAGGTTTGTGAATTGACAAAAAGCACCACGATTCATGAGCTTTTTCTTTTGTTCCTCAGCAAAACTTGAAATCAAAGGCTTCTGGTACACCAGTCTTTGTCTATAAGTAATGTTTGACTTCTTCCAGCATTTTGGAAATTATGTCTAAAACACGGAAGAAATTCCAATGAGTTAGTTACTACAGATGGGAATTTTTTGAAGGCACTTACCGGAAATGAACCTTGAGTTGCACAGTAATCAAGTGAAACTAGCAATGGCCATATTAAAAACAAATTAAAAGATATTTCTTTTTACTATTTGTATTTAAGGTGGATTTCTAGGAGGAAATATCCACTGGGATTCATTAAATAATAAAAAAAAAATAAATTATTAGGGTGCAAGAGATTGAAAATTAGGTGATTATTCTAGGGAAGTATTACAACACGCTTGGTCTGTTATTATGCTTTATCTGGACACCTGGTATGAGAGGTGGAATACCAGCCTAGAGGAAATTTCCACCTGATGTAACACATACACTTTTTGTGTTCTCTTACTCAACACAGCAGCTTAGGAAGTTCCTCTCTTTTCCTGTAACAGCAATACTTTCTTGTGAGTTTGTTGAACACATTTTAAGGGCACTTCCTGTCTTCTGTGATACAAATTCATACTGAGATAATAAAATATGTGGAAGCAAATAAAAATAAAAATACCAAAAGCCCTTGTCACAACTATCAACATGTTAGCACAATGTCTCTAAACAAGGCAATAGGAAAGCAGATGCAAAGACGCTCAACATAATGATGAATTATCTGTCCCGTACCTCAGACCATACAGAATTTCTTGTAATAGCTAATCTTTAGTCCTTTTAGGCTGCAGAGATCGCAACTAATCTAGCCATACTGTTACAGACAAGCACAGAGAAAATATGCTTCATGTTATTCTTCCACCCTTCTATGTACCAAACACTTTGTATTCAAGTGATCCAAAAATTATTTTAAAACTCCATGTTTGTGTGACAAAAGTTTGCAAAGAATCATAGAGACAAATCTTACGAGCGCTGATTTTTGTCCACATAACAATATACCTATAAACATGATATAAATCCCCATGTTTTACAGGATCAGTTGTCATTTCGAATGGTCACTCTGACAACATTTTATTTGAAAGAAGAGCAATTGATTTTGACAATCAATCGGTGCATCAGCACAATAAACTAATTATTAAAGGATCTATATTAATTGGTTATACTACTTAAACTTGATGTTGTGAGGAATTAAATTGGTTTCCTCAGGCAGGAATGACTGTTTCTTTTGGAAGCATAAATATCCTGTTCATAACATGAAAAGCAAAATAAGAAATAACTTACCTTAAAATGTCTGTGCTCATATGCATCTACCCCTCCCACTCCATAGAGCTTCCCCAGAGAAGTTCAGCAACACTTTTTCCACTGTTGTCTGTTACTTATTATATGTGTCCCTTCCCAGGTCATAAAGAGCAAGGCGATACCAAGCGTCACAAAATTATTGTAATACAGTTGACAAGTCCCCTAGCCACCCAAAAGAAAGTGACTGTGAAGCAAGCAGAAGATGTTGGGGATTTTTTCCCCTGACTGAGGATCAATTGATACGACTAATGATTATTAGGAAATAGTTTGGGCTGTACAAGTCACAGAAGCTACAACATAATTTGAGCTGATACAATCATGGAACTCTCCTTACTTCAGATCTTCTCGATGCTGCCAACCGCATTTGACAGTTGGTAATTTATGCACCAAGCATCACACAGCTACCCAGTAGATTTCTAGAACTCCAAGCCTTTTAAGGTACACAGTGGAAACAGCTGATCCCTGCTTAAACAAGCTCTACATGAGTCAAAGGATTTACATTGTTGATATTGCATGCTGATCTGATAGAGATTTTGATGGTCTGAGCTGAAACAGGCCTTCCCTTGTATCTACAGCAAAGAAAAAAAACCCCAGATAGCCCAAAGTTACTGAAAATAACTTTTCATCTGAAAGACAATATATTTTTACACCTGTGGCATGAATTTTTACTTTATTATGTTTGGAAAGAATTTTAGGAAATGCACACTGATGTAAATACAGAGACTGACAGCGGGAAATGAGGGATCATTTGAATAATTTGCTAGAGACCATTTGGAGAAAATTAATTACTCTATCAGTAGGAATATGGTGTAAAATGCTTTCTGACAGATTGCATTTTTCCTGTCTGCAAATGGAAGTAACAATAACTACAAGTAGCCGTTCACTGATAACACAGCACTCAAATGGCAATTACAATTTTGAAAAAAAAAAAAAAAAAAAACAAGTTTAATTCTGATATGGACTCAAGTGGAGACTTAATATGCGGAATAAACCAGATATGCATTAAACGTTCAGGAGAATATTTATGTAGATGATAAGTCACACAAATAATAAATGCTGCTAAAATAACTGGATATACTGCAAAGTAGCTTTGTATGCACCTGTCAGTGTTCTCATTTCTTCTTCACTATCTTGGATGCCATCCTCCCTAACTTAAATGATCCAGTCCTTGTTTTCCTTAAGCAGTGTAATTCTTTTGGTAATTCCTATTTTAAGATACTTGAACTAGAAGAATTAGCTGTCTTTCAGAGCATAAAGATTAAAATAGCTCTCTTATGTCTATCAAAATTTTGAAATGTTTCTCCCTGCACTGGTAAACAGAAATGTACCTTAACAGTGCTCCTTGACAACTGACTAATTTTGTTGTGGCTAAGAGAAAAATACATTTTTCTTATTGAAAGAATCAAAAATGGGAGAGCTTTCTCTAGGGCTAAATTTTTGTCTCCATTTCAATTTTGCAATCAGTCATGACCACAAGTGTTTAGAAAGAGAAAAGCAGTCTTCAAGATCTTTAGAAAGCAACCAGATATTTTCTGTTTTCATGTTAAAAAAACAGAACTTGGCACTGCTTATACATTTTAGGCATGTATACCTTATGTATAGGCAAATTCAAGGGATACACAGGAGACTGGAAAGTTCTCAAGTCTTGAACCAATATCAGTTCAGTCTCAAGGTCTTGCTAATTCTCTTCGATAGGTTCCACAAAAAAAAAATCTAAAGTTGTGTTGAGAAGGACAACTGAAGAATTGGCACTATGGAAGAAGATAAAGAAAATGAACTGATGAAGACAGATCTTCATGATGTCTGGTGCCATGATTATGTTAGGGCTCAGCAGTGATTTGCTGGCAGCAACTTGGATATGTCACTTAAGTTACAGTCCTTTTCTTTCTTGATATCATGGAAACAGGTTGGTATCAAATCACTGAACTGGAAGCACAAGCATGAAGCCTTCAGGTAGTAGGGATCACTGACTTCACCAGTGGTGTCACAAATATAGTTTCAGAAGACATAGGAAAAAATTAATGACTCCACAGAAGTGAAAAAAAAAAAAAAGTATTAAAGAAAGCAGAACACAAGTGAAAGCTCAAAGACAAATAGAAATTGAATAAATAACACTGCTGTTGCAGAAAATGTGAATGACAACAGACTATAAAGCAAAAAGGAAGAGGAAGCACATCTTAGATTTGATGCTAACTGTGGAAAAGTGTAACTTAAAGAGATTTTCTTACAAGTTAATTGGAAATAGTTGTTATGATATACAGTGCCAGTAAATCAGGGACTTATTGGGAAGGATCTTAAGGTCCTTTCCAACCCTAACTGTTCTATAATTCTATGATCTCATCAGATCGGAAGAAAACATCAGTCATTCACAGACCAGAAATGATAGAAGCAAATTCTTTAGAGCTATTCAGTTAGTAGCAGAATGCCTCTATATCACAACAGACTCTTATATTTGCTTTAAAAACCAACACTATTGTTTAATGAGGCTAATGTGGAAACGAGAAATACAAAAATGTTCCTTCAAAGTGTGTTACATTCTCTAAAACTTTAGCACTGAATTTAGATTCATTATTGCAGACTTTTCAATACAGAAAGATTTTATTTCAGGAAGAGTAAAAGCTATTTGTTTGGAGCAAAGTCAAGCTATAAATATAATGGAATGCAATTCGGTATTAAAACACAGATTAAAGTTGATACAAGCATAAACAAAAGATTTTGAAATTACACAGAATTAAGAACTTCCCCAGCCCTACATCCTCCTGCGTACCTTACGTTTATATGCTTTGCCTGAAAAGAAAAAAAAGTTTATGATTTCATTATTGGTTTCTGCATAACACGGGTTTAGACTGTTAAATACAAACTTATTTGCCGACTATTGTGTCATTAGTTTTTCTTCTATGTCATCATAGTTTGATTATATATACCTGCCAATATTTTTTGAGCATATTAGAAAACTTCACTTGCAGTCCTATTCTGCAAAAGATGAAAATTCATGGGATTTTCCATTTTTATATTTATTTCTTCCATTATGGCCAGTTAAAGATTTACAAAGACTCTCCATTTTATTATATATTTGGGAATGGACATTTCTCCAAAACTAGGGGAGAAGGCTAATTGCTCACAGTAAGGTCATTAGATACACACTTTCAGTCATTACAAAGACTAATATTTTTACATTAATGGCACTACGCAGAGTAGATGAAGCAAATAAATAATAAATCTTATTCAGATGCTAATGCAAAACCAAATGTTCTTTCAATCCTACAGATGTAAAAATTAAAGTGAGAAAGGTATCAAAAAAGTAAAAATAATATCCAACACAATACCTATTATCTGCACATAACTTCCATACAATTGCAATGCCTCTGAAGTGACAGAAAGGTGCAAATAAAGAGATTCATGGGGTAATTGTGCCAATTTCTTATTAAATCCATTGGAAAATTTTAAATCTTTCATCGCTTCATTAAATGAAATGTGGAAAATATCCTGGATTTTACAGAATAACATATTTTATTTTACCTACTATAAAAATATTTTCATCCAATTCTGGCTTTGCAAATCCATCCATTTTAATCTCTACCCTGTCAGAGTCAGAGTTCAGAGAGTCACAGATTTCAGACTCTGCATCCAGAAGTTTTATAATCCTTTGAAGAATTAATACTGCCAAGTAATCTTTAGATGGTAATCAATATTGATATTTTGTCCTAAATTAATGTCCTACATGAAAATTTTTAGAAATAGATTTTGGCTAATCTCACTTATGTGCTTCGTTCCATTGACAAGCCATTTGGCTTCAAGGAACTTTGCCATACCGATAACACACGACTGACACTCAGTGGTCGTCTTGGCTGAAATTTTTTTTGTCCATTGTGTTTTCTGTAGTCATGTCCATTCAAGCATCCATAATAAAAGTTCAGTTTCTAGATTTTTGTTTATAACATTCCCCTAGGATCTCTTGTATGGGTATACAGTTTTATCCCAGTCATAGTTTCTCACAGGATTCCGAAATCCAGTAGCTGATGTTGGAGAGCTGTTGACCTATTTATTTTGAGTATTTCTATAGGCAATATGGATGTAATTAAGAAGATGAGACCTAATTTTTTGCCTTTTAAAGCACTTAGTGAAATATATATATAATGAACAAATACGCTTAAAAGATTCTTTTTTAATCTCTTTTTGTTGAAGAAATCCTCACATTCATTTCAAGAGGTAGCAGAAAAATATTGGCTGTCCTTATCTTTTTTCCATATTTTTCAAAAAACAGAGAATGCACCTGCACTCCTCTCTACTCCAATTAGAATAAACTGGCTTAAAATTTTGAAAAAGGAAGTTTGGAAAACCTTTACTGAAAAAAACTACACATATAATGAAAAATTCAACAAAAGGGGTGGGTTTTTTTGGGGTGTTTTTTTGTTTGTTTTAATGGACAGTTCCAAAAGTAATTACTTTATTGTGCAAATTCTATCACCTTTTTCAATACAAATCAGAAGTGTCAATATGAATCAGAAGTGTCCTGTACCCTTAAATATTAAGGAAGTTGAATTTTAAACATACAGTATATTCTGACTGCAACATAATAGAATACCAGAACTTCAGTTATCCAGTTAGAAGAGGTCTGTGTTCTAGGTAAAATATATCACTAACAGCATAGCTCAGTTCCCTTTCCATGCAATACTGTGGTTGTCAGTACAATGACATTTGCACCTCAGGCTTTCTCTACCATATTAAAATCTTGTTAACTGAAAACCTGAAAGATTACCTTATTCTTATGTCCCTATCCCACAGAGTCCTTGGCAGAAATTCCTTGTGTACGAAACAAAGAGATTGAGAGTTTTCCTTTCAGTTCTCCTTTTTAAGGTGAAATTGAAGATCTGCCCTACAACAACAAAACCTACAACATAAATGTTATGATGGCCCCAATATATAAATAGCAGAAATGATGCATACACACAAATCAGATCATCTGCAACAAGAAGTTTCAAGTGACAAGAAACAAGACATGGTATGGTTTGGAATCCAAAAAAGAAGAATCCAGCAGGTTTTGAGTCAATTTGATGTATGTTGGAGACTCTGCATTTAGCATAGAATTCCAAGGCCAGTGCAGAGGGCTAACTTCTAGAAACAAACTGAAGATGTGAAAAGGAGCTCAATGTCCTTAAAAGTATCTGCACAGGCAGTGTAATGTTAAAAAAAGGTATCAAGGATTTCCCTACTTGGCAACATCAACCTAGGGTAGAAGGTGGTTAAGCTTCATGAGAAGTAATCTTCCAAAACACTTTTCTCATTGGTCACTGCATGTAAAGACAACATTTATGGGAGAAAAAAGAGCCAATACCAACATTAGAGAGGAAACAATAGGACACAGAAGACTGCAACAACTTCTGCTGTATGTTCACTGTATAGCAGATGTCACCACTTAAATGAAGCCTCAGAGAAGTCAAACTTCAAAGCATAAATGGTCTCATAAAATCTAGCGCAGTAATTGTTTATGATGAAAATATAATAATAGTTTATGTAAATTGCAACAGTTTATGCAAACTATTCACATGGGATTGTTAAAAGAATTAATAGTGAAGCTTCTTTATTAAACACTAATTTTAAAAAACTGGTAATGCTTAGGAAAGAAATATACCACATAATGGTAAGGGTATATTCACTGGAACTTTTCAAATAGAATGTTTCACAGTATCTCTTATAAACAAACAAGGACAACTATGGCAAATAGTTTAAACTGAGTGTAGTTACTAGGATTTCACAGAATCCTACCAGCTCAGCAGCTGCGTGAAATCTGACATTTTCTGCATAAAATAAGGAACACAGGTATTTAATATATCTTCTGAGCAAGTAACTATAACATGCACACAGACACACGGTATTATGCTTGTATCCACACACTTGTTTCACCACACAGCAGTTCAGAAGGTATTTAATTAATGAGATATTATTTTTTATATAGATAATGTATATTAGAATTCTAAATATATTTTTACTATATTATAGAAAGCACTCACATAATGAACAGCCGGTTCAAACTATTTGTTATGGAGTTTGGGATACATTTAGATGTAGTAATGACATGAAAGTAATTCTAAAGAAAGCTAGATTTTTCTGATACCAAAATCTCTGCTTTTCTACAGGTCTTTTGATTTTTAGCACTGTTCATTCTTTTCAGAACTGCCATTTTCTATAGCAATGGTGCAGTAGTTGTGCTTGTTCTACACAGAAATGATAACTCAGTCTAATTTGCTCATACTTGCAGTTTCAAATGTAGTTAACACAACTGAAGTCACAAGCATGACTACTAAGAAAGAAACTACATCTTTGTATTTTGGATAAGCCAAAACTGAGTTTTATGAATGCGAGTCTAAAAGCACAAAGCAGCATGTTCTATAAATAATCTCAGAACCAAAATCAGGATAAAAAACAAGCAAATATAGCTTTTTGAGAAATACCTTCTAAATGTACTTTTCCTGTTGTCTGTGTATGGATGCACTATCAATTATGACTCAAGCAGTTTTGTCTCACTAGCACAAGTACATGGTCAGCACATGGGCAAAGCAAAGGGAGCTGCACACAATGGTATTTCCCTCTCTCCTACAGAATCCCAACACAAAACAAAACAAAGCAAAACCAAAAAAAAAAAAAAAAGAAAAAAAAAAGGCAGATTGTTCAAGGATAGGAAAGGAAGGATAAAAGGATGAGAATAATTTATATGTGGATTACAAAACCTGACGAACTTCAGTGATCAGAAAGTGGTACCTTTTTCTATCTTTGAATGATGTACGTATTCGTAATGTGAATGCTCCAAGCGGTAAGTTACCATATCCACAATCATCACAGGAGCAGTTGCTGAGTTCTTGAAGCAAATAGAATCACTCTATCACATGCTGCATTAGCTTTGAGTCTTCCTCAGTATTACTGCAGTGGTTGATAAGAATATAGATAAAGCTTCAGGAGACATTAAGAATGAAGGCATTTTTCAGCAAAGCCACTGATACAGTTCCAGCTCTGATGGGTGCATTCCAGTGACAGCACAAGGCTGTATTTGCATGGTTTCACAAGACACCCTGACATATTTCATACTCTCATGCAGAGAAGGCCATGTCCACACCAGTAATTAGTATGAACCATTTCGCTCACCATCTTCAGAATTTAGTTTTCCTAGTGCAAAAGTAAAGAATTCCCTGGATGTCAAAGTGGAAAACACACTTAGTTTACAGGTATGATATATGGAAAATTAAACAGAAATAATGACTTTGTGAATAAAACGAAAGTCAGGAACCAAGAAAGAAAGAGTAAGACAGCTGCTTCCTACATGGAAAGAACATAATCTGTGAAAGATGAGTCATAATGATCCAAGTGTTTATCCCCTCCTTCCTCATCAGGGAACTGTCACACATGGCTCCACTTCAGAAGGAGCTAGACTTCGCTGACTTTGGAAGAACGATTTCACCTATCAAAACAAAAAGCTTTTCTTTTGTCCCTCAATCTAGATAGTTGAAACAATCTTCTGTTTCTCGGTGGATCAGGACCAGAGCAATATCCATTTATTTGGCACCTTTACAAATCCAATAACCTTTACCAAGATGATGAGCCATCCAGTTGATCCTTTGGACACTAGGTGCTCCTGTTCTCTCTGAAAAAAAGCCTGATCCTCAAAATACTAGATTGCTCAGTACTACAGCACAGTTCTGTCAAAGTCTGTTTTTAATGCCGAATAGTCAAAATCTCATGTCATTTTCTTCCCACAAGTAAGAGAGGAGGTCTCAGTACAGTATATTATCTGTAATAACTGGAGGGTAATAGACTTCTGATACTGGACTATGTAACAATTGATGTCAGAGGCATTGAACATCTTAGATGCTTATAGAATGACAATTATTACCAGAGTTGAAACAGGATGTGATGCACTTCATATAATATACGGCTAAGGAGTCAATATTTGGTAGCCATGACAGGTAAGGAGGTCAAGTAAGATGAAATGTGAGAAAAAAGGAAACTTGGACATTAAATTAAAACTTTACCCCCTGTTATGACAGGACACTGTATTTTTTCATATTCAGAAAAATTGTCACAATTTTGAACACCAATATCTGAAATACAATGCATTTGGTATCATACGTTACGTGATAACTCTGTAGAGACTGTATAAACAGACAAAGAAAAGTGATAAAAAATCTAAAGGATAAACTGATTTTTTTATGACTATTGTCTGAGGACAATACTTTTAGACACATGGGTGACTATGTGCTTATCCTAGAGAACATCATTTATACTGTTTGCTTTTACAATGTAAACCTATAAGAAAAATGTTTTATGTTTTATGTTCACATCATATCAAAACAATGACATTGCAAAAATTTAATAACAAAATTATAACCTAATTAGTTGTTCATTATGTTCAGTACAGCTAAGGAGTTGTTTAATGGTTTATTCCTCACATGTCATTCCAAGTCCACTAATTTATTCCTGTGCTATGTACACTACCTGATGAAGACGTTATACTCAGCTTTTCTATTTTCAAACTCTTTCATATTTTATTTTAGTCACTAAAAATACACCCATCGGTTTGCTCTGCATTTCAGTGGGATCATTTAAGTTCACTTTATGTGAACTTCAGAAAAAGGACAGCAATTATTTGTATTTCACAGAGTATATTGTCTTTGAAAATCTATACACTTGGGGGATCATTACATGTCTGTAACTTATGAGGAACATTTTATGCATAGTATTATTTAGCATGGGTGACATGGACAGTGGGATTGAGTGCGCCCTCAGCAAGTTTGCCGATGACAGCAAGCTGTGTGGTTCGGTTGAAAAGTTGGAGGGAAGGAATGCCATCCAGAGGGACCTTGACACGCTTGTGAGGTGGGCTGATGCCAACCTAATGAAGTTTAACCATGCTAAGTGCAAAGTCCTACACCTGGGTCGGAGCAATGCCAGGCACAGCTACAGATTGGGTGGGGAGGAGATTGAGAGCAGCCCTGCGGAGAAGGACTTGGGGGTGTGGGTTGATGAAAAAATGAACATGAGCCGGCAGTGTGCGCTTGCAGCCCAGAAAGCCAACCGTATCCTGGGCTGCATCAAAAGGAGTGTGACCAGCAGGTCGAGGGAGGTGCTCCTGCCCCTCTACTCTGCTCTCATGAGACCTCACTTGGAGTATTGCGTGCAGTTCTGGTGTCCTCAACATAAAAAGGACATGGAACTGTTGGAACAAGTGCAGAGGAGGGCCACGAGGATGATCAGGGGACTGGAGCACCTCTCATATGAAGATAGGCTGAGAAAATTGGGCTGTTCAGCCTGGAGAAGAGAAGGCTGCGTGGAGACCTCCTAGCAGCCTTCCAGTATCTGAAGGGGGCCCATAGGGATGCTGGGGAGGGACTCTTCATTAGGGACTGTGGTGAGAGGACAAGGGGTAATGGGTTTAAACTTAAACAGGGGAGGTTTAGATTGGATCTGAGGAAGAAATTCTTTACTGTGAGGGTGGTGAGGCCCTGGAATGGGTTGCCCAGGGAGGTTGTGGATGCTTCATCCCTGGCGGCGTTCAAGGTGGGGTTGGACATAGCCTTGGATGGCATGGTTTAGTGGGAGGTGTCCCTGCCCATGGCAGGGGGGTTGGAACTCGATGATCTTGAGGTCCTTTCCAACCCTTACTATTCTATGATTCTATGATCATTCAAAAATCCGCATATGTATCTTGTTTCCATAGCACTTGAGGAACAGAGATACATTTGAGTAAAGAGAGTAGGAGGGAGTACGAAAGTCTAAAAGCCATATCTACTCACATACTACTGCAGACAAATAACATTCTTGCCTCCCAAAGCCTCCTGCTTTTGGAAGATCACCTAGTACCAAAAATCTTCTGCAAGACAGTGGCATAACACTTTATGCTGGATATATTTACAGGTTTTTCCATGTGTATGTCATAGTCACAACATTTTTTCTGCATTACCAGTGAACTGAAGATTTTGGTGTTAAGATCTCTCTCTGCAACAGGTATTATTTTTCAATTCCATTTTTTAAACAGGAATCAAAACACAATCCAATTAATTTTTAAATATTAAGTACAGTTGAGGACATAACTTGCATATCTTAAGTGCCTGTCCAGTGCCTTAATCATTAACTAGACTGACAGAGGGCACATATTGACATGGATCACAACAAAGGAGCTATATCTAAGCACTTAATTCACATTGAATTTTAGATGAGGCACAAGTGAATGTGGTATTTCCTTTCATCTGTGAGCAGGTCCAACATGCCATATTTTGCATTGCATCATTTCTTCCCCTTAAGAGAAGTCTCATTTATTAGTAAACTGAGACCTGGGAATCTGTGCGCTGCATGATTTGGAGCTAAATATTTATGGCACAGACAACTGAATTAGCTAATTCAACAGAAGCAGAATACTGTCTTTCACCTATTTTTTTGTTTATGCCTCATCATGATTGATTTGCCACACATAGTTATGCCAGTTACTAATGTAGATTGGTTAGCCTCTATAGGTGCCTATTATGGAAACTGAAACACGCCATAGAAAACAACTTTAATATAAAGCTTCTCATTCTACACTGATACAAAAAAGAAATACAACGAGAATAATTAAGTAAACCTAATCTTTTCTAGCCCTCAGCAAAAAGTGGAAGAAATATCATGTCTTTCTCACAGGTCTTATAGTTATACGAATGTTCCACCATTCTTGTCTTATGCATCTCCTCACTTGTGGCACTTTACTAACCCTGCTCACCCAGCAAATTTAAAGAAAAGAAAAATGTTAACTGAAAAATATCTTTTCTAAGTTTTGTAACTGCTAATCCCAGGCATATGTCACACTGTCATATGATCACATGCCAACTCTGTTCATTCTTTCATATCAGTGCAATAGCTATGCAAAAGGAAGTTGTTAGGGCCATTGTATTCCTGTAGGAGTTTTCTTTTGGATGAGATATAAATGGAAGGTCCTACCCAAATTGGTCATTAGCAATCCCAGGGAACTCTTCATAAGAGTAAGTGTGCTAACTTCAGTCTCCTGGCCAAATTCCAGCTCAGGTAATTACATTCAGCCTACCTAATTTCCCACTGCAATTACAAATAGAGAGAGATCCTTAATTTCCAGTCCCAAGCCGCTGTGCAGTGTGGAATAGTTGCTGTTTCACCCAAGCTGGCTGCACTTCAGCAATGGATAAAGCAAGCTGTGTATCAATTATGACAGTTTGTAAAGCATTTTGGAATCTTTTGAGATGAAAGTGCTATATAATTAAGATTATTCTAATTGAAATAATTGCCTGCCACTGGTCTAAATATCACTTGTAAAAAATCTTTAGAAGGAAACTTTCCTGGTGCTCTGAACAAATCAGCTATTATATATTTAATCAGTCTTAAATGTAAGTATTAGAATCTGAAACTGCATATATGCAAGAGCAAGACTTGAAAAAACCCAAACTCCAGCAGTCTTTAATGCAGTTTACAAACATTTGAGCCATCAGCAATATAGGATCACTGCTCCAGTGTAAGATTAATGGCACATCCAATCTGTCAAAATTCACGCTTACTATTAACATCCCAACAAAGGCCTTAGACACGCATAAATATACCACTATGTGAAAGCTGTCTATAAAACAACAATAAGAAGGTTAGCAGGGACTGTTTCTAAAATAGACTACTGGAACTCACATTAAAATCATCAAACATCTCTACACAGTAAATGTGTAGATTTTTAGTTTCCTCAAAGTCTCTCTCTCAGGCTTCATATCCAAAGACTAACTAGATTACCACTGAACTGAAAACTTCCTTGCCCTAAAGTTCAGGATGATCTGACCCCATAATTTAGAAAACTGAGGGACAAAAGAAAAATAATATCCAAGAGAATTAAAGAAGCAGAAGTACGAAGAGCTGAAATAGACTGGACAAACCCAGTAAAGTCCATTCTAGTGCAAAGGAAATACAAACAAGACCAGTACATAAACCGAGGCTTGGAACCACTCTCATGAAATAGCACACTAGTTTATTTTTCTAGTTCAGTGCAGTATCCTGTGATTGGAGTAAAGTTCTATTGTAAGTCAACTTACATTCAATTTAAGTGCTGTCTTCATTGCCACTGTTGGACAATGGGAATGTATTACCTCAGGGTATAAAGGGTTCCATTTCTTTACTGCAAGGGTGGTGAGGCACTGGAATGGGTTGCCCAAGGAAGTTGTGAATGCTACATCGCTGGCAGCATTCAACGCGAGATTGGACATAGCCTTGGGTGGCATGGTTTAGTGGGACGTGTCCCTGCCCATGGCAGGGAGGTTGGAACTAGATGATCTTAAGGCCCTTTCCAACCCTAACTATTCTACGATTCTATGATTCTAAGGGTAGGTGGAAGAAAATGGAAATCCAACACCGTTTAAGGAAATCAGTGAATAAATTTCAAAAACTCTCCATTTGCCTGCCCCTTTTAATCTCACTGTCGTATTCAAACTGTTGGGCATGTAACTGAATATCTCAACTGTACCTGAAGAAATAATGGAGCGTGTCTCTGCAGTAAAACAGAACGGCACTAAACTGATGAGTTTAACCCAGCAGAAAGAGCGGCTGTAAACATGACAAATGCCTGCTATTGATTTCAGGTTTAATTACTCTGTGCAGCACTGACAAAGCCCATCAGATGTTGTTGTGAAGTGTAAATGGAACAAACTACACTTCACTGCCCATAGGAAACTGATGGTGTCTGCAGTTTGCATTGTTTACTTTATCCTCCGTAAACTTCAGCCTTGATCAAATTAACAAGTGCTACTAACCTCCAACAAACTACAATGCACTATGATTTTACAGCAACAGCCTTGGAACAATAGTTCTGCAGCATTTCATTGATAACAAATGTCTGGCTAATGACAGCATTATGGCACCTGCTGAACCTCAGTGTCCAGCACCGCACATCCTCTAACCAGACTAGGAAGAATTTTTGTATTTCCTCTTATTTTGGGAGAAAGAACAGATTTTTTAATTTAATATTCTGATAAAATCTAAGCTAAAATATACTGCCCAGGCTATCTAGGAAGCCCCTGTTTTCATTAATAACAGCAGAACTATAAAAATCAGATGATGTCTTCCATGTTGCAGCTACCACTAAAATCATTCTCTGACATAACTTCCTTTTTTTTTTCAGACACATACAGACCTACTCATTCACCCATGTAGCTTTTCAGTTCTTCTTCTACTTTCCTCTTCTTTCTTTTCTCTTTTCATTATGTTTAACATTCTAAGAACCAACAAATGTGATGTACAAGGTCTAAAAAAAGAATACATTTTGAACCACCCGGTGTTATTTTGTTCATACACAAGATAGTTTCTTGGCTTCCACCACATTCACTAAATTTGTTACTTTACAAATGAATGCTGTTGCTCATCTTCTTCAAATTTTCTCTTTCTGGGATAAGATTCTACTGTCAGCATAACCATAAACAGCACTGCATGGTACATCTTCGTTGGTTTTAATGTGTGCCATATACAAAGGGGCTTTGTTCACACAAATTGTTCAGGAAATAGAAAATATGCCAGTTTGAGTTGCTCAAATCCTGATGGGAGGAGTGTCTTTAGATATTTAGCCTACTTAAGGAAAGTGCTAACTGTCTCCTAACTGCTGCTCTGCAGGCCCACAGCTCTAAGGTTTTGCCACTTGTTCCTCAAAGAATGAGTTTAAGACATATATTCCTCTACTGCTTAGAGCAATGGGAACATAGCACATAGATACAAATGGGCTAAGTAGTCTGCATGATCTTATTTCCTTCCAATGATCCACAGAATCTGGAGGACTCTTTAGAGGTGGAAAAAGGATGGAATGTGTGCATATGCAGAGCTAATATATACTCACTCCAATAATTATTGGTAAGCAGACATTATTTTCCTCATCATGCACCCATTTTGAGGAAAATAGCATGCACTATAATCCCCAGGGGATCAGATGAAGTAAACAATGCTTGCAGAATTGCTGTCCCAAGGTATGCATCAGCACAAGATGCTAAATCAATAAACTAGTGCTGTGCACAAGTAAAATGAAAAAAGAATGATTTGACATGTATGATAGTTATAACTACTCTTGCAGCATGAAGAATTACTCTGGCCTCAAGGTTGATGCTGGAAGACTTGTCCAAATACAAAAAGTTTAAACAGATTTTTTGTGATTTGACTGAGAACAGGAAATATGTCCATATGGAAAGAAAAGACAGTGATGTAGATTACGTTTTTATTTTGCAAGAGTAAATTTTTAAAATAAAAGCAAATTATTGGCAGTTACATATTTGTTTAAAGAGCTGCGTCACTGCTAAGAATCAGTGTCATACTGACATGTAGGAAGGGCTAGATTTGCTCCTGAAGCAAGGTATTGCAGGCCAAGGTTTGACCAGAAAAAGTCCAGCCCTGAAGTCCTGAATTTGTGTTTGTTTAAAATCAAAATGGAAAAAAAAAAAAAAAAAAAAAAAGAAAAAAGGAAAGAAAAATTAGGCTTCACATAAAACCTAGGAATTCTTAAAATGCATTTGGAAGGTGGAGTGGACACTCAGATTCACCTGTTTTTCTAACTAATACAGCTTTACATGAGAAATATGGGACAGAAATGGATTGAAAATCCAATGCCTGTGTCAGAATTGATGCCTGGTACTGATTTTGTCAGCATACTCTGGCTGCCAGTCTTATTAAGTGTACACTTTCTCATTTGTAAAAGAGGATATTTTCTTTTCCTGTGGTTTCAATTATTCTTCTCCTAGAATACAAAGATTTATTGAATAATAATGCATAAAGACACAAATACTAATAATTTTTATCATTTTTGCAAGTCTTTTGTAAGATCCCCTTTGACATTTTCTTTTGGAGGACTTTTTTCAAGTAATCCACCTACAAAAATTTGTTTGCTTTAAATACACTTTTGCAGCAATTTTAGAATATACAGCAAATGAACCCTTAAGTTCCAAGGTCTTCCTGAATAGTTGGGCTTCTCAAGCAAGTCTCCTTCCCTTGCCAGTAGATGCAATCCAAAATGTTGACAAAGCATTAATAGTTATCTTCAAGAAAGATATAAAGGAACTTAAAAACTCATTTGGATCACGTTATTTTTGCCTGCCTTCTGATCTTCAAGTGTTTACAATTTGTGCATTTAAATATCTTCAAAGACCGAGCTTGTTATGGATGAATTTCACTGAGGAGATTATGGAAATCTGTCTGAGTGCCAAGAGCTGAAAAGTTCCCTATGCTTAACTGAACACTTCTTTTCCTAGAGTAGTGACAGCCTTAGGTCCACGATTATGGATTTATGCCTTGTCTATGGTGTAGTCCCACCAAATTTACCAAAAAAACACAGGATACTTGTAACCCTATCTTTGAAAAAAAAAAATCTGATGTTCCTCCATGTCTTTTACCTGTATGGGAAAGGAAAATCCAACACTGGGATTAACAAACATCATGCAGAGCAAAGGATTTTTCTTCAAGTAACAACTAAAAGAGGATCTTGCAATTCCAGGAAAGAATATCTTTTGAGATAACACAGATAAGTTTTTTCTATTCCCAGTAATCCTGATACTCAGATCTGTATGGCAATATCCAGATAGAGAGAAATCCATATAATGATATGTATAACTATTAGTAGCTAACTCTTCCATCACAGTCGTTGGGATGTTATACATCCAAACATCTCTATGTAAGAAACATCTCACTGTCCACCTTGCAGAATTTGGAAAATAGTTGAATAGATGCAAATATTTTATTGATTCACTGAAAAGAAATATACAATACTTCTATAATTTTTATATCATAGATTATATGATTTTGAAAGAACAAAGTTTTTACTGCATAATTCAAAAAACATGGAGGTCTCTGTTTCCTTCAGTGCTAGATGCAAAGTGGGAAGAAATTTTTTCTGGACTGTAAGAATCCAGCAAAAGTCCAAAATTCTTCCTTGCACTACCACAAATCTGACCAGAGTAGCAGAACTATTTTTGTAACTTTTTTTTTATAATTAATCTTTAGTAGAAAAAATGCTTCTTAGACTTATTTCATGTTCAAGAAAATTCACTATCAGTATTTCAGGGAAATAATGCTCAGTTCAATCATTCTTATAGATAAAAGTGATGATTATCTCAAAAGCCACTACAGTAAATAGTGAAAAGGTAGATCTGCTCATGGGTGGGTCTAAAGAAGAATCTACAGTGGGACTGACTGCAAAGTTAAAATCCTACAGAAAAATTCTTAATGTAGAGAAAAGTGCTGATCTCAAGGGGAAAAAAAAAAAAAAAAAGGAAAAAAAAAAGATGAAACTGTCCCTTGCCAGCAATTCCAGATTACACAAACCAATCAAGACTGTGGATGTCTCAGCTACTTTAGAAGTCTGGCAATTTAGCCTCTTCATCTTGTCCCATGATCAATGCATTTTTAAACTGCACTTTCCTCAAATTTTTGTTTAACATGATCAGCTTTCTGGACTCCATGGAAGATTTATTTTTTCCTCAGTGAGAATTTCCTATTTCCAGGCTATAGCACTCACTCTATTCATGGTGACTGGATCTAGTATATCACAATGATGCTGCTGATGAGATTATTTTTTTCTCTCTACCTTCAAGTTTCTTAGTGAATATGTCTAGTTGGTCTTGGTATAATCATTTTTTTTTGTCTACATTATTTTTCCATATTCTGTCTAAATATTAAGTGGTGAAACTCAATAAACTCTATTTCTAAGAAACATTTGTTTGATAATAAATAAATGTGTAACATTCACCTTTCTCATAAACTTGAAATGTAACACAATAATTGTGATACTGAGCAAAGGATTCAACCCTATTTCTTTCGTGTACACTTTTCAAAATTCAAACAGCTTTTAAAGAGTTATCAATTTATTACTCAACATTTTTTGTATGAAGAATCCATCATACTGATGTGGGTGAAAGGGTGAAACTGTGCACTTCATGTGCCAATCTCAGTCAAGCCTTTCAACATTCTTGGCCAGGTGATTATTTTTTTCAGAAGTACATCATGTTGATGTGCTTATTTCAAATAATTTGTTTGACTTCAGAAGCTCTTTAAAGAGCTAGACAAGCTGAAATTGTCAGCAATTCATGGATGGCCTTTCCAATAACAACTATAATTTGAACTGAGCATGTGGGAGTCTTCACAGGAATTGGTAACTAGAATTACTGGTACTTCTACATGTGTATCCATTCTAATGAGAAAAGGAGAAAAAAGCATACAGAGGTCTGTGTCTGGCAACATGTCATCCATTATATTGGCTTTGAAAGAAAACAATCGCAAAACCTTATAGAATCATAGAATCATAGAACAGTTAGGGTTGGAAAGGACCTTAAGATCATCTAGTCCCAACCACCCTGCCATGGGCAGGGACACGTCCCACTAAACCATGTCACCCAAGGCTCTGTCCAGCCTGGCCTTGGACGCTGCCAGGGATGGAGCATTCACTACTTCCTTGGGCAGCCCATTCCAGTGCCTCACCACCCCACAGTAAAGAACTTTCTTCTCATATTAAAATTCCCCTGTTTTGAGTTTGAACCCATTTAAGTTTGAACCCTTCTAACTCATGTGTGCAGAGATCTGTTATTTTCAGACCAACTCTCTGAAGGTGGAGCAAAACTAGATACACTCATTGCTCTTCTAAATAAAATCACAGATTCACGAATCATTTAGGTTAGAAAAGACTTTGAAAGGTTAAGTTTATGATCCAATCATAAGCTTAACTTCCCAAGTCCACTGCTGAACCATGTCCCAGTGTGCCATATCTACATGCCTTTTAAATATCTCCAGCAGTAGTGACTCAACCACTTCCCTGGGCAGCCTGTTCCGGTACTGACAACCCTTTCATCGAAGAAATGTTTTCAAATATCCACTGTAAACTTCCCCTGGCACAGCTTGAGGCTGTTTCTTGATTTCAGACTTTCATATTCCAGAATTATTAGTGTATGGCCTCCTTTATAAGAACTTCTACTCTAAATTTTAAAGTATGATGTGGTCTGCTACAATTCAAGAATCGGAAGAACCCAAACCCAGTGTTTAAGATTCAAGATGGTCTGTGCAGATTTGTATTATAGCCAATTGATTCTGTTTACACCCTGCTTATGACAAGATCCCTTCAACAATCCTTCATTGTGTTAATACCCTGGCCTTCCTGGCTGAAATCTGTATAAGTATCCCAAAGAAACATATTTGTGAGGATAGTTATGCTAAGTACACTTCTAGGAACATTATCCTAAATAAAAGGATTTTTTTTTTTTGGAGTTTCACATGAATGTGAGTAGTCTGATTAAAAGTGGTAAACTGAAATATTGGAATTGGAGGAGTTAATAAGATGAAAAAATTCATAACTGAGTGGTATAGATTCCTGGTCATTTCAGTATGTTCAAGAAGAGGCACAGTTCAGCTATTGCAGATAGATAGTACAATCACAGAACCATAGACTGGTTTGGGTGGGAAGTAATGTTTGAAGATCACCTAGTTCCAAACCCCTGTCGTTAGACCAGGTTGCTCAAAGCCCTATCAAACCTGGCCTTGAACACCTCTGTGGATAGAGCATCCACAGCTTCTCTGGGTAACCTGTTCCACCGTCTCACTGGTGTCTAAATCTTTTGTTCCAGTGTGAAAGTGTTCAAATATCTTTGCAGTTCAATAAATATTAAACTAAACAATACTACTATTCTCTGTTAGAAAACCTTATCAAGCTTAAAACTGAATGTGTACTAAAGGTGCTCTCTGAGCTGAGGGCTAAGTAAACAATAAAATAATAATAAAACCTCGTCTGAAGTGTTGCATATTTGAATTATTTTCTGTTCAGTGAAGGCTTGGTTAGGAATTGCTGGTTTTGTGAAGCTAAACTATCAGGAAAATTTTAAAGAATTAAAGGCGTATAAGCAAACTGACAAATTGTGTCAACTCCCCCAGATATCTGGGCACATGTTTAAATCAGTGGATATGAGTAATCCTGTTATATGTTTAGAATTTGAGATGAAGTGTGTAGTTCTAAAATATACCGCAAATGTATACTAAAGTAATATTAATCTTGGATATGTATGCACGCACGCACACACAAACACATACATTCACAATAAAAGGGATTGTTTTCCAAAACTGAAGCCATCCAGTGACAAATTTGGCTCTGTTCAAAACATATCTTTGTTGCCTCATTATAAAAAACCACGCAGAATCTATGTTACAATGAAAAGTTAAGCCACTTATATCCTAAGCAGAATAAAGACTTACAAATTTAAATCTTGCATAATGTGTGCAATGCCTACGTACACTTGATACATAGGGCTCCATTAGATGCTTTGTCACTGTCCAAATACAATTTTCTTTTTCTTCTTTTTTTTTCAAATGAGTCAGTCAGAAACCTCTGATAGCACCATTTCAAATGCAAATAATTCTGTTCCAACTGCCTCTTTACATTAGCTAAATGAAGTCATCAGTAAACAAAATTGGAAGAAATCTTAACACAACTGCTGTAAACAACTTTAAAAGTTTTATATCCCAAAAGATTAAAACTGTTAGAAGACAGTTCAGATTCACTGGAGATGTTCACCACTGATTGATAGAGTTTATAGTCAAAGAATAATCTTTCTCATCTCACCCAAACTGATACTGGTCACAGCAAATTATAATCAAAGATAGATTTCTTGGAGGGTGATAATACCATTAGATTTAAGGAATTAAAAATACATGAAACTTTTGAGTTAATGAACAGGGTCCTTAACTGCTCATTTAATTCAAACAGCTGTTTGTTAATGCCCTAAGCAGTGTCATAAACTGTGAAAATACTGTTGAGTGCAAGACACTAGTTAATGCTATAAAGCAACACATGCTCTAATATTAAAAGGATTTAATGGGATTAATAGAGAATAAAACATTAACTCCCTATTATGATGTTTTTAGGACCCAAGGGCAAATTCTGGCTAAAAAGGACTCTGGTTCTAAAAGCACAAAAAGTAAACTATAGAACTGTACAGCAAATCATGGCAATTTTATGCTCCTGAAAAAAAGTGGAACCCTGATAAGATC
>CM077876.1:46409411-46426911 GCA_039720435.1 Amazona ochrocephala | reverse complement strand
CAAAAGAAAAACTTCTTCCATTTTAGGACCCAAGTTTTCCTCTTGAAAGACTTATGACTGACCAGAAACAATTACTGAATGTCTTACTAACACTGTGTTTTGTAGCTAAGCCACACACAATAAATCAGCTCTGTCAAAGTTGACGGTTTGGGCTTGAATGGAGAACTTGATGGCAACCTTGAACCTGGAGCTTCTGGATCAGCCAGTGGGAGAAACGACAAGTCTAAAATCTCAGAATCACTAAACCAATTTAGAGCAGAGTCCTATTAACTAAGTGTTTTGATGATCTCCTGCTGGGGATCTAATAGTGAGAAAGAAATGCATAGAATCACATTACTTCAGTAGAGACTAGTGACTTCTCTGGGAACTAGATCCTTAGTAGGGAATGGTGGAAATTTGCCGTTTGACAAAATCAGAGGTATTCTTATTTTCAGAAATCTAAAAAAAATGTCATTTATAATCTGTCCACTTAAGCAACTTATATTTTCCTCTAATAATCAAAGTAAGTTATTAACAGTAAAGCAAATACAAGAGAAATTATGCAATAGGGACCACACTTCGAACAAAATCACTTTTTCTAACTCTGCCCAAAATTATTTAGACAGTATCTGTTATATATCGGAAGAATTTTCTCATCCTCTTTTATAGCTAAGATTCCCAGACATGTGCATTATAAGCTTATTTCTTTGTCTATCACAGTTTAAAATACGTTAATGGTCCTATTCAGGCAGACAAAAGCCATGTTTCCACTGCCTGCTGCTTGCCCAAGAAACATTGTTTTTATCTGCAAACAAAGATTTTTACACAATCTTAGTGCCTAATACTGCCTGTGCTAATGATAAAATCAGCTTTCCTCCTGAAAATCATGCAACCTATCTGCAAGAATTCCACAATGCGTGTTGCATGGTAAAGACTGTAAGAGTATAATAATCAACCCTGAACATAGCTCAAGTTTCTTGAAGAAATCAAGCATCTGAGGTTTGACAGACCGCCATATAACCTCAGTTATGACTAGACAAAAGCACAGTATGAACCGAGCTTATCCCACCAAAGCACAGAGTGGAATAATTGGTAACAGAATTGTAAACAAAGCTAGAAAAAGGGAAAATAGCAAATACACATTACCAGTATCTATCTGAAACTTCCACTCTGTTTGCATCTTCCACCTCAGGACATTCAACCAGAATATAATTATTTTTTGAGGCTTGTGGGTAAGCTCAAAGAAGTACTTGTCCTGACACAGTAAGATTCAAGCAAATCAACCTATTTATTTGATTAAGGTTCTTTATTTACATCTCCATTTGATTATGCAGTCAGTGAATACAAATGAACCCTAAAAGGTAGATTGGGTACCCAATGTTCCATCTTCCCTCTAGCACATTTAGAGATAGATAGTATCGCATATGTGTTTCATTTTATTTCTTTTCGTTGCTTCTTTTCTGCACAGATAGTCTTTTTGCACCAGTAAAAATGCAAATTATGTTTCAAAGTTTGGGGTTTTTTCAGTTAGGCATCCTAATTTTGGCTGACATTTAGCACCTTGTGTAAGTGCATAAGGAAACGGTCTTTCAACAGAAATTCAATATTCATTGTGTTTCCTAATCCATACTTTCTAAAGAAAAACCTCCTTTACTTTATTACAAGACTTCAAAAATCATTTAGCTTGAGAAGCAATTTGTGTAAAAATACCATATTAACACAAAAAAATTACAGATTTTGTAATTTTGCAATTAACGCAAAATTGCAAAAGTAATTTTCCTGTCCCCAGTAGTTCACTACAACCTATCAAGACATCTAACTAAAATGACAGAAAATGGATATGATATCAGAAGTGCTCAATTTATATGGCACCTCCTTAACACTCTGGTAATTTTAATAACAATATGTACACCAAAATTACTTGCAACAGGCCAAAGAAAACCAGTATCAGAGAAAGAAGAAAGTTGTCCCACCCTTTGGTTCTGTGCTTTAGTTCAAAATACTACTGTTTATGCTGCTTAAATCTTGTGGAAGAGGGGGTTCATACCTATTCTGAGAATGTTAAGGGAAAAACTGGGAAAAACAGTCATGGTAGGTTGAAACAGTGGCCACGGACTACACAACTGCATACATATAAATGCTACTTGAAGCACTTCAACAAGCAATATGCATTCATCTTAGTTACTCAAGCAGCTGCCATAAAAAGCTGCTCATGTTATGGAATTCCCCAGAAATTTCCCACATGTGGGCATAGCTACAATTTATTGACTTTTAAAAGAGTGGTCGAAAGAGCACTTAGCATTTGTGAGAATTTTCATAATAGTTAACTTAATAATACAGAAGTTTGGTCTTTTTAAAATGTTTCCATACTCCATGAAAAGAATAGACTCTTTCAAAACACACCAAACAACAGCAGTATAATTAATTGCTTGGAAACACTCTTGATAAAAGTGATGGAATAATACTCTTTCTGCATTCTAGGGACTAAAAATATCCCCTCACTTGCCAAAACCCCACCTAATTTTCAGTACCCATCCTATTGCTCAGAATTTATAAACAAGGTACTTTCTACGCTCTGAGCTAGCCTGTCACATAGCTGCAACCTAATTGTAAGAACACAAAATTACACACATGTTTTTCTGATTTCTGTTTTTTTACAATAGTTCTCTTCTTCAGTTGTCACTACCTCTGTCATTTTAAACCAGAGACTCCAGTTCTTACTATTTTTAAGTAAAAAGAAAAAAGAACAACAAAGGAAGATAAACCAAAACCAATGCATGTTGATGTAAGATGTGACAAGACACATTCAGCAAAAATCATATCAATGTTCAAGTTCACTATAGGCTAGCAGCCAAGAGGTAATATATTTTATGTTGATGAATTTAGTACAAATTAGAAGACACCATAGCATTCTTAAGAACAAAAGTAACACAACTTCTTGCATATCAAAGAATCAAAAGGATCCTTAACTAAACATGGATTTTTCTTAACCGAAGTGGTACCAAGACCTGTAGCCACCTTCAGGCAGCCATTAAAGGCTGAAAGCGAGATTCTTGACTGGATGTATTCTACAGCAGTGTACAGATTAGCAAAAAAACAATACAAGCTTTTTCAAGTTACTAAAAGTGAAAGCATTTAACATCCTTGGTTGGTACCTACAGACGTTGACACTATGGACCTCTGATTACCTACAAAACTAGTGGTATCAATAACTGAATGATTGTTGAAGTTTGATCTATCACATCATGAGAGCTATAGGTGCTTGTTTTCTCCCCCTCCCCGTTCAAGTATAATTTCAATATTAAAAAAAAAATTCAAACTACATATCTAATATACAGGATTACAATCCAGAACTTGTTAGAAAGTATTCTTTTATGTTTCTGCATAATATCTAATCTTCAAGTTTAATTTTCAGCTCACAGTACTCAAGATGTAGATGCAAAGAAAGGTGAAGAGAAAGATGGATAATAATACTCATTAATTTTGTCACTAAACAATGAGGCATAACCTCCCAGTTTTTATCACTGCTGTCATGACAGAATATTGGTATTAAACCTTGCCTCCATATGTATAACGTGTTTCCATCATCATTTGTATCGAAAATCGTACCAAAATTGGTTACAACAAAGAGAAAGCTAAAGACTATTAAAATACTTGCTAAGGTAGTTTGAGCTTCATGTCTAGAACCATAGGTACAAGATAAATATTTATCTTTGCTATAAATATTTCCTACTCTTGTGGGATCCATAAAATCATCACTGAAAACGATTCGTGATGGTCTTCTCTGAATGAAAAACCATTTTTTTAAATTTGTTTATGTTTTCAGAAGAAGACTAAATCTCAAAAAAAACCATTGAGATGAATGATTAGATAAGATAGCAAGATAAAAAGTTAAAGTGACTTTAAAATCCATGTCATTAAGTATCATGTCAGGAATAGAAAACAGTATTTCCAGACGTCAATATATTAGTCACCACTGAGGGACACCTGTCAGTGAATCAGAATTGGAATAATTTCTACCTTGATAACCCACTTTCATCTTAGATAGTTTTAGGGAAGGCAAACTGAGAAAACCATTTCTGTTCTCAGAAGTAAATATTTATTTGCAGGTGCACATATGCTCTGCTATAAAATGTGGTCAGGGTTTTATTTAGCAAAAAGGAGGGGAAAACCAGAACAAGTTTTTCAACTTCACTACAGGGCAGCCAGCATGTAAACTGCAACTAAAGAGACTTACTGCTGCAAGTAACTAACTCCTGGATACTATGGGATACAGCTATTCATCCCAACAGCACATATCACCCATACCAGTTCCTAATTAACTAAGCAAGATTACTAATAATGTGTTATTTTTCAAATTCTACCATTCTTCAGAACTCCAATTCATGTAAACCAGCTTTCAGTTAATTTTGCCCTACCATATCCTCATAAATTTACTAGCAGAGCGAAAGAAAAAATTCCGATTAAACCCCCCAACCATTGCTGTACAAGTAAATTGAAGGGAAAATTGAAAACAAAGCAACAGGAACTCCTTTCCTGACTATGGGAAGAAAGAACCAGTGGCTCTGGCTTCTGAGTTTCTCACTATCCAATGCCTGGATGCAGCAAGACAGCCACCTGGAAATGAGCATTCAGTGTTTTGGATGAGGTTTTGGCCTTGAGCTCATACAAGCCAGAGTAGAATCTCTTACAGTTTTGGAACAAAATATCTTTGCCAATTTAGGTACAGATTCTTTGTTTGTTAGACATGAAAGGCAGCATTAACAGCTGGTTTTAAGGACAGGTATCCCAGAATCTGCTGAGAAGAAGCAAATACTCCAAAATACTGCTAAGCCAAGAGTACAGCTCCAGTGCTATAAACACTTTGTTTCTCAGTGTAACAGCAGGGAGATATGGACACTATAGTTCTTTCATGTAGCTCTACTTTGAAAACAATCCAAATCAGTTTCAATACAAATGGTAATCCTTACAGATTAAAAATAACAATTCGTGTATTTATAGATAACATATTGCGGCTACCTAAAAATGAAAATAATATTTTGAAAGGCATGTCTGAGAGATATATAAGGTCCTCTCCCTTCCAAGGATCCTGAAAGTTAAATAGTTCTTTTCTTCCCAATGAAAGACTTAACTAAAATAAGCAGTATGAACAAACCTCCAACTGTGAACTAATTAAAGACAATTCCCTTTCATGGTTTTGCTGCTAAATGTCATTTGTGATTTTATTTTGCTTTCCCAAGTTTGTCTTACTTTACATATCCTGTCCTATATAAGGTTAATACAAAGTACTAATTATTTTAAATACTGGACAATATAAGAAAAAACACAGAAAGTTAACATCACCTTTATTAAAGTCTGAAAAAATCAAATTTGAGCTGTGAAAACGTGTTCAGTCTCATACTAGTAAATCTTTAACAAATAATAACAAAAAGAAACAATACAACAAAAAGAGAAATCAGGAACCCTTTATGCTCATTTTATTTTTGGGGGGTTAGAGAATAATATGCAGGTGCCTATATAATGCTCAATTCAGGCTTCAAAATATCTATACTAATCTAAATTAAGTAAATTTTTCAGCGGCTCCAGTTCAATCCAGCTGTACACCAACATAAGTAACAAAAAATAACTGCTCCAGTTAACATCCTTGGGGTTTTATATTCAGTCATAACCAATGTACATTGCCCTGTGGCATAGGAAAAAGGAAGGCTGGGTTGGGTTGTTTGGTTTTTATTTTTCAGAGATACAAATAAATATTCATAAAGATGTAGAATAAAACAAGGTCCCGGGAGAAGCAATTTGGTTTGAATTCAGTGTTGACGTGTTCCAAACAGCAGGTTGGACTACAGACCTCCGAAGGTCCTTTCAAACATGAATGAGTTTATGATTTTAAACCCATGGAGTCACATCCTCCTCAACTGCAAAGATGTTTTAATTCCATTCTGGCAACATGACACCTTTCTAACACTTGCTTCAAAGCACCCTGTAACTGTGGGGATGTAGGGGACATGAAGTGATGTGACAGCCTACCCCGGCTACTTTACTTCCCAGACGCTTTAAAGTTGGCCTCCTATCCCATCACCAGAAATGCATTCCAGATGGTCAAAAGTCAGAGACCTTATATCGCATTGCCACTAAACATGTAATGATATGATAGGTATTCTAAGTTTTATTCAGGAATGAATATGGACACAACAGGCTGGGAATGCAGTATCCTTCCCTACAGATTGACTCACTCCCTCTCTTAGGTTGGCCACCACTGCACTGCTATAATAAGGAAATGACACAATTTGAAATTGAGCAATGAAGTTCTAATTTGACTTTCAAAAACTAAACATGTAATTTTCATTTGCTCTTAAGCCCTCCGGGTAAACCTGCTAAAGTCAAAAGAGCAACTTTGCTATCCCTTCCTCCAATAAACAGTTAAAACATGTAAAACAGCCTATTGCACTTACCTATAAAACAAGTCTATGTTTTGCTGCAAAACCCTGAAAGCCAATTGGTACAGCAACTGGAACTACTTTCATTTAAATGCAAAAATAAATATTTTGTCTTGATTACATAGGCAAATATAGAAGACATTCCTTATAGAAAGCCCTATCCAACTGACATCAATCACAAAAAATACATCAGATTTAGACTCTGATATACTTTGTCACATTCATGATGCACAAAGTGGTCATGCATACATATGTAAACTGGAAGTATTTATATTATATTATTAATTATTTTGATAATATATTATTTTAATTATTGCCACCACAGCTGAAAATATCTTCTTCTGCTAGGAAGATTCAAGAAATCTGAGAAATCTCTAAAACTGAAGAAAATGTGGCATTAGGGACAGCTGAGATTCCTTTCAGTTCTTACAGATAGTGCTTATAAGATAAATAAATTATAGTAAGTGTTATCTTAGAATATTTACTGAATACATTTACACCAATACCCTTAAATTAGCAGAAGTTTTTATTATCCATACTTGTTTTCATAGACAGTGCACTAGATCAGAAAAGGGAACCAAAACAGAAAAGTAAAATACACAAAAACCCCATAAAATATGCAAAAAAGAGTAGAGAAAAATCTCAACATCAACTCAAAACATAAATTTACTTATAGCCTCTGCCTCAGCTCCAAGGAGTAGGTTTATGACCTGACAACTTGACAGCCTTTCTTTGTTATGACTGGCTGAGGACATTCAATTGTCACACAATTTTCAGTAATTAGTATACATATTAGAGGTAACTCGTCTTTTCGCAAGAACAATGTTCTTTTGGATAAACAATAGCTTCTGCAACACTAAATTATAGAGGCCATGCTACTAATTTATGGTGGGTTACAATTACACATGTTGTGGGCCACAAGCACTCTGTGGGCTGTGTAATGAAGGCCAATAGTTTAAAAACTGATTAGAATGACAAATAATCTGCCAGGTGTTTTCACTGCTGTTATGAAAGACAGAGTTATCTTAGTCTTGAGTCTCTAAAGCCAAGATGAAAGAAAAAATTATGGAAAACTCTGTGGCAAATAAAACAAATATTATTTTTATATCACTGGTCAGAATAAAGGCAGCATAGCAGTGGCACCACCTCTGATAATAAAAAAAGATCTCATCACTCCACACACACATTGTACTGGTCTTGCAAATTTGATCACCAATCTAGTCCTCTTAGACAATCTGCAAGAGATTTGTTGGCACAAAATCAATTGAGAGTAAGAATAATTACAAAAGAATGGTACAATAGATACCCGGATTTATCTGCACTTACATCAAAAGAGTAAGTTACAACTTTCTACTTCACATCATTACATGAAAATTTGAAATATTCCTTTTACATAAATTTAGTACAAATCAAAAACACTTCTGAAGTCATTTACTTTTCTTCCTACCAGAATTTTAATGCAGAATCTCAGACCTATCTAAGAAAAAATTACTGTATGAATACAGGTAATGGCTATTTGTTATGGATAGCTAACCAACATTACAATTAACACAACCTAACCACTAGGTATCAGGTCTCCAGCTATAAACTTATAAAGAACTGTCGTGGTTTAAGTCTATAAACCCATACAGTCGCTCTCTCACTCACTCCCCACTCTTTCTTCCCTCCGCTCCTGGAGGGATGGGAAGGAGAATTGAAAGAATACAACCCCCACAGGTTGAGATAAGAACAGTTTAGTAACTAAGGTATAACACAAACCACTACTGCTACCACCAATAATAATAATGACAAGGCAGATACAAGGAAAAGGAGAATACAATAGCTCACCATCAAATATCAAGCCCGACCACCCAGTGCACCCCCACCACTAACAATAATGACAAGGCAAATACAAGGGAAGGATACAATTGCTCACCACCCAGTATCAAGCAGTGCACCCCCCCACAGTGCACCCCCACAGTGCATCCTCCACCGTGCACCCTCACCACCCTTCCGGGTCTCTGCTCTCTGTTTCTACATCCTGGACATGACGTGCTGTGGTATGGAATAACCTCTTTGGTTAGCCTGGGTCAGGTGTCCTGTCTCTCCTTCCTCCTGGCTTCCCCCCCCTCCCTGGCAGAGCATAAGGCTCACAAAGTCCTTGGCCAGCCTAAACATCACCAAGCAGTAACTGAAAACACTGGTGTTATCGGCACTGTTCCCAGGCCCAAAATCAAAAACACAGCACTGCACCAGCTACCGAGAAGGAGAAAAATGACTGCTGCTGCTGCTGAACCCAGGACAAGACGTTATCTATATAACACATTATAAACTGTTTTTAGTTCAATGGGAAAAAAAGTAGTATTTTTCTATTAGGTAATATTCATACTTTCATTTGAGAATGGCTGTGCAGATGTAAGGAATATCATTTGCTATTTTGCAACAGCTTTAAGCAGCCTTAGATTAGAAGAGGTTTCAGAGAAAACAGGTCAGAATATAGAATATGAAAATATACTCTGGCAGTCGAATGAGAAATATTCACAGCATTGAGGATTTAAAAGACTAGCATTAAATATTTTCCAGGGTTAAAACTAAAGAGCTTTCTGTGACCATACCATACATACAGGTAGAAGGTTCTGAAGTCTAACTACCCTGGAAAGTCCACTTTCCAGGGGTATATATACACTGATTTTATGGATATATAAATAGTAATGTGTTGCATGATTATTTATGTATTTTAAATACATTAAAATATTCAGACCAAGTGGTCTGATACTAAACACGTGATTAAATCAATCAAGGAAGGTAATTGCTGTGCTCTAGTGACAAATGAAACTGTTTTCAGAAGTACTATATAAGGAATATAAAAAATACAAAAAAAAAACCACATAGAAAACATTATCTTAATTTAAAGTATTTAAAATGCCAAAGCACCATTCACCAGATCAGGGTAAAGCCATCTTGCTATAATTCAGAACAGATGCAGCTTATTGAATTTTAGTTGTTAAGAAACAGTAAGTGGGTATGGGTTAGCTTACAGATTTCCTGTGAGCATATACTAGCGCTGTACATTCCAAGGGTTATAGATTGAATAACAGTACCTTCAAGTTTACATTTAAAATTACAGAAAATACACTTAAATACTTGAGGTCCATGAGGATGATAAGGGGTCTTAAGCATCTCCCAGGTGTAGCCACCTAGACAGGCTAAAAGTTGTGGCTGTTCAGCTTTCAGAAGACAGACCTCATAGCAGCCTTCCAGTATCTGAAGGGAGCCTATGAGGATGCTGGAGAGGGACTCCTTATCAGGGACTGTAGCAATAGGACAAGGGGTAATGGGTTCAAACTTAAACAAGGGAAGTTTAGGTTAGATATAAGGAAGAAGCTCTTTACTGTGAGGGTGGTGAGGCACCAGAACAGGCTGCCCAAAGACGTGGTGAATGCTCCATCCCTGGCAGTGTTCAAGGCCAGGATGGACTGTCCTGGGCTACATGGTCTAGTGTGAGACTTCTCTACCCATGGCAGGGGGGTTGAAACTGCATGATCTTAAGGTCCTTTAAAACCCAAACCATTCTATGATTCTATGACTCTGTGATATTAGAATTACTTTGACTCTACCTTTTCCTTTTTTTTTATTACAAATAGCAAGCAATTAAAAGCTGTGCTCTAAATATCCTTATTGAATAGACACTAATTTTAAATTTCAATTTTTTCTGGAACTATTTAATTTTGTCCTGGGTTCAGCTGTAGCAGTTATTTTTCTCCTTCCTAGTAACTGGTGCAGTGCTGTGTTTCAGCTTTAGTCTGAGAACAATGCTAATAACACACCAATGTTTCTTGTTGTTGCTAAGTAAAGCTTACCCTGATCAAGGACTTTTCAGTTTCTCATGCTCTGCCAGTGAGGAGGAGCACAAGAAGCCAAGAGGAAGCAGAGATAGGACACCTGACTCAAACTAACCAAAGAGGTATTCCATACCACAGCATGCCATGTCCAGTATAGAAACTGAGGGGAGTTACCTGGAAGGCCCAGATCACTGCTCAGGTCAGGCTGGGTATCGGCCGGCAGGTGGTGAGCAATTGTACTATGCAACACTTGTGTTTATTGTTATTTTACCTTTCCCTTTTTAGTTTTATATTCTCTCCCCTTGTTATTTCCCTTATCATTATTATTGTTAATGGTAGTTTTGTAATTATACTTTAGTTACTGGGCTGTTCTTATCTCAATATGTAGGGTTTACATTCTTTCAATTCTCCTCTCCCTCCCGCCCAGAGGGGAGGGGAAAGGAGGGAGTTTGAGTGAGCAGCTGCGTGATTCTAAGTTACCAGCTGGGCTTAAACCAAGACATATTTTCTAATTGTAAATCCCTTAAAATTCTTCTAAACTGAATAACAAAGGTTTTATTCATCTGAAACTATTCTGTGATATTTGGATTTCATATTTCAACTAAATTAACACTAAAATATCTGTTATTTAGGTTGGTGTGCAGAATTGCATGCTTTACTTTGGTAAATTTGTAATGTAAATGTAGGTTTTTTAATACACTGGTACTCTCTAAATTTATAATTCAGATGGATTAAATCTTGTCATACAGCTACAGCCTAAATAACAACTACATTGGAAATATGTAATGAAATACACATTAAAACATATGTTGAGGATTTGTGTTAAATTAAGGAATGCCTGATATCTTAAAACATTTGTTTTAAAACATCCAAAGTGTTACATTTCCCCTCATTTGTGACAGGTTTGGTAATCCAGCATGTTTTTAAAAAATAGATATCCTCTTGTCCAGTGCAGAAGAATATCACTATGCAAGAGTGGGTTTTCTAAACCTTATTGCACCAAAACAATTGCATTTGTGGAAACTGAAGTGTGAAAAGCTCTTACGAATGATAAGAAGGGAACTGAATATCAGTATATGGTTCTGCATAAGGGTAACTGTAAATGGTGATCTCTGCAATAGAGTAAACCCTTTCACCTTCATTTCAGGAACTCCTTGTGCTTTTAACTATCTTTGTGGGATAAAGTCAATTTAGGTCTAGATAAACACCATGTGCAAAATATTAAAGAAACGGGAAAAAACCTACTTAAAAGCAAAGTTTCTGCTGAAGATAACGAAGCTGTATATATTTTGGAGAGAAGAGATACAGTCTTCCTATTCTATAATAGCTAAAATATGTTCTGAAAAAAATTAAGGTAGACAAATATATGAAATAATCATCATGGTCCTGGTCTTCTGTTAACTACTCTATAGATGACTTTACCTACGTGAAGCTTATTATAGATCAAGTTAAAAATCATTGTTCAATGATACATGCTTATCACAAAAAAAGCCTTTACTCCATATTGGTTAAACTTAAATTTGGAACTAATTTCGATATTTAGAATGAATCTAGATTTCCATTATTTTCTTGGTGAAGTCAGTACACATTTTCAGGTTCTGGTGGAAAAAGAGTAGAAGTCTAGCCAGTCTTCTGACTTCTTAATCTTCTGGTCTACAGTAACAGAATCCATTTTTACCAAATCTGCTAAGGCATGCAATATGAGCAACCCACCTGAGCTTCCGTTGATATCCCTATCAAGACGTACATCAACCTGAGGAAGAACCTATTTACGTTTTTATGACCACTGTAATTCTATGAGAATTGTAATTCTAAGAGAAGGAGCTACCAGTGCAGGTTTTTGTTCAAATACAACCTGACACATGCAAAGTCTGCTCATGCAGGTCCTTTTACAAAACCGGATTCTTAAATCACAAGGTCAGATTAGGGGCCCTGAAAAACCTGTCATTTGTACCTATCGGGCAAAGAGTTCTGAGACACTCATTTGTAGATTCTTCTATGATTTCAGGCAAGAAACGAAAGTTTTTGTTTTTTTTTTTTGCTTTAAGATACCCTCTGCTTTTGTGCCCTGTTTTGTTTGTTTTATCTGCTATCTATATGAAGTCTGCTGTCATATCAAGCATCCTGTCCAACCCCCAAACTTCCAAAATGGCAAATTCTTTTTAATTCTTATTGACTGCTTTGTACCACTCATTGGTTACTGAAAAATGATGTGCTTATTAACACACTAATTATCAGCACTGGAACAGTCCTCTGGTCCCTGATATGCAAAACGGGTTGCAACTACAGTAATCTCTAACATGATCAAACAGTACTAACAGATTTTGTCTACCATCACTCCAAAAAAAAAAAGCAATAAACCTTAACAAAGCCGGGTGGTATGTTCTAGCTAAAAAGCCAAAGGCAAATTAAACAAAGTTAAATAAGATTAACAATGATTTCTATTTCTATTAAGAATACATGGCTCTGCCCAGCTAAGTAAAATGTGTATTCAAATTACACCTGTTAGGTTTCTCAAAAGTGCTATTTCTGCTAATTTAACCATTCATTCCTCTTAGGGACACATTTTGCTGGGAAATTTAAGCTACTGAAATCAACCTGAGTAAATCATGCAGTTTACTGATTTTTGATAATAGAAAATTTTGGCTCACTGAAAATGCTTAAAGACTGTGGAAGTAGAGAATACTAGTGAACGATTAGACAGTTTTGCATTACACATGTCACACACACAAGTCTCAACTAACAGACTTGTTATGATCTAACTACCAGCACTGGAACTGCAGTGCTAGAAAATATGACAGATAAGTCATTCATCTACACAGATTATTATTTTCCATGAATTAATATGAAAAGAATATACTGGAGCTTTTTTTTCCCTCCTTTCTTAGTAGGCAGACAGGATCAACCACTACTGATAGATCCACAAAAAGAATTGTGTTCTTTTCTTCATGTCTACCAGCTCAATTTGTTTTGTATCAAAATAAAATATACTGGTACATGCAATTTATTGAGTTGAAATAACCCCTTGTGTTCGTATGGGGTTTATTTGCACTGCAGAAATCATAGAACCATAGAATCATAGAATAGTTAGGGTTGGAAAGGACCTTAAGATCATCTAGTTCCAACCCCCCTGCCAGGGGCAAGGACACCTCACACTAAACCATGCCACCCAAGGCTCTGTCCAACATGGCCCTGAACACCATCAGTGATGGAACATTCACAACTTCCCTGGGTAACCCATTCCAGTGCCTCACCACCCTTACAGTAAAGAATTTCTTCCTCATATCCAATCTAAACTTCCCCTGCTTAAGTTTGAACCCATTACCCCTTGTCCTCTCACTATAGTCCCTAATGAAGAGTCCCTCCTCAGCATCCCTATAGGCCCCCTTCAGAAATAGGTATAACCTAAGTTATTGTCTTCAACATAATCAGGCAACCTCTTCAGAAGTATGGTCCTAAAACCCCTATTATTCCTAGCCACAACAGTCAACACTCACATCCTTATTTCATGTTCAAAATCAAAAGAAAGATCAGAAAATGGCTACTTTGCAATTTAACAAAACCTCTGCTCCCTTCATTGAAAAAAGGGAGACACCCTAAATACCTCCTATCCATGTCTTTTAGGCATAATACTCTTAAATGGAAGGCTAGCAGGATCCCATTTTGAAGCCGGAGTTAAGAACAGGTTCTCAGTCAGCTTTTCTCTAGAGAAATCAAAGTGGTGGGATGGAATGTTTAGTCCTACATTGAACCCACTGTTGACCTACTATAGAAAATGGCAGGGAGTGGTAGGAGATATTTTTATGTTTCCACATCAATAATAAGGATTTTAAATTTTGTGTTTTATTAGATAAGCTAAACTTGGGAATTTTGTGCAACAATTCTAGATTTAAACTACTGATATCAATTTATTAATATAAAATCAGAACATCTTTTCTCCTTCCAACTATATGATAAAATAAAAGTTATCATTTGTGACTTTAGTCATGCACTGACCACAACAAAACACTGTTGTTGCCTAGCTACAAATTTCCACTTTTAGATTCAGTGCAGCTTCTGAATGGCAGCCTAATTAAGGGTGTGTTTTCTCAAAAATCCTTTTTTTTTAAACATACATCAATGAGTCTGGTAAGGGACAATACACTCTGTAAGTCTTGTAACACTTTATAAACTTGAGCACATATCCATATGAAATTCTTTAACAGTACATGTTCATTTTTTATCCAAGCTGCATTTCTTTGGTATATCTTAAAGATTTTAATGATTAAATTTTAAAGGAAGATTTTTAAACACAGTTCTTTCTCTACTGATGCTTATATTCTTCACCAGCTTCTATTTCAAGAGATAATTCAATACAATTACTACAAGACTTCCCCTACCCTAAATTGACAGTGTGTTTGGTTTCACTGTCATGAACCCCAGTAACACAGGTTTTGGGTTGTTTGTTGGATTGGTTATTGAGTTCAGTTGGCCGCTGTCAACTATCTACACTACCCTACAATTTATAATGCCTTCTAAGAAATCATTGTGGCCCCATAAGGAATTTTTTAGCAGGTTATTGTTGCACTTTGCACAACTTGCCGGACTTACAATGTTACATTCTGGAAAAAACAAATTTCTCTGCAAACTGAATAAACAATAATTTAGACAAGAACTGTAAAATACAAAGCTCTAAGCAATCACATAAAACTCTAGAACTGAAATTTCATAACAAAAAAGGCAGATTTTTTACGTCTTAAAAGAATACTTCCTCAGTTGGTAAAAGACAGGTTATGCCCTTCTACTGAAAATGATGCCTTTCTTAGAAAATATTTATTTTTCTTAAGGACAAGTGGTCCAACCATGATCAATAAATTATTATTAACATGATTGCAATTGACAATTATCATGCATCTTTTTGTTGAGAAAAGCAAGTAAACAGAAGCTTCAGGCCAAACTACTGGCACCAGTGTGTCTCAGATTTCCCTAGATCCCTGGTAATCAAGAGCATGCATTTAATATTAAGACAGGTGCTTTTGCTGACAGATAATCATCTTATGAACACAATGGTATTTAAATGATTAGTAAAATGTATAAATACTGAAAAAAAAAGGTTGCATAGGTACCATTTCTTTTTGCGATCTGGTTTCTTTTTTTTTTTTTCTTCCTCTGGCATATCCATGAAGCTACTACAATGAAAAACAAACAATTTAGGATGATGAGGCCTTTGAAAAGTTTTGCAGTTCCTTACTGTGGAATAGACAACACACACTCCATATGCCAATGGGTCAATGAACTATGAACCTAGATGAAAAAGAATGTGTCTGCTCATGAACTAATAGAGTGCAACAAAATGAAAAAAGCTGAAACCCCACTTTGGTACTAAAAGCACCTGGTTCTTGTTACAAAGGTGGCACGCAGTTCTGAAGTCTGGCAGGAAAAATTTCCATATGGGGTCTAGACCACTCTGGTAACGTCCCAGCTATCGAAGTCCTAGTGACTGAGCTGGTTCAATGATTCAAACTCACATCTGTGGACTACTACAAATTTCAATTCAGGAGCTAAAAGGAAATTAAAAAATAAAATTTTGGTTCTGTGGATCCCCAGTTGGAACTGAGGTTACATGGGAACAATAGGAATTGAGATACCACAGATGTGTGCTTTGGATATTCCCAGCTGTGTAACTATACTAAGTTGGGTTAATCACAGGACATAGTTTAAGAGTAAGTGCCTCAGGCTGCCAAAAGTCTGAAAAGCTGTAATATCAACTGAGATCAGAACCCATTTCCTTTACCTTGTGTTCTAGCTAAGTCTTCCCAACTAGACAGTAATAACATAGGAGTAGCTATGAAATCGGAGGATTCCCTGCAGCAAAAGCTTCACAAAAGCTGATTCACCAAGTTTAGGGCTTGCTTTGAGAGAAAATGGACCAAGCAAGTACTCTCAAATGTTCAGGGTAGAGTGACTTGAATTTCACATAGGGTAAATCAATGAGAACACATCACACTAGTGCTTCATGCACAGTCAATGATCTTTAAATTCATTCCAGATAAGGTTTCCTATTTTTGCAGCCCTAACTGGCCTAAGTCTCATCTATATGAGAAACCTTCTACAACTCTGTCATGGGTTCAGCAGTAGCAGCCTTTTTCTCCTTCATAGTAGCTGGTGCAGTGCTGTGTTTTTGACTTTCGGCCTGGGAACAGCGCTGATAACACCAATGTTTTCGGTTACTGCTTAGTAATGTTCTGGTCTGACCAAGGACTTTCTGAGTCTCATGCTCTGCCAGGGAGGAGGGGAAGCTGGGAAGAAGGAGAGACAGGACACCTGACCCAAACTGACCAAAGAGGAATTCCATACCACAGCACATCATGCCCAGGATGTAAAAACGGAGGGGCAGAGACCTGGAGTGGTGGGGGTGCACTGCTTGATCAGGCTGGGTATCGGTGGTGAGCGATTTTATTCTTTTTCCTTGTATTTCCTTTGTCATTATTATTATTGGTGGTAGCAGTAGTGGTTTGTGGTATACCTTAGCTACTAAACTGTTCTTATCTCAACCTGTGGGAGTTGTATTCTTTCAATTCTCCTCCCCATCCCCCAGGGAGCAGGAGGAAGAAAGAGGGGGGAGTGAGTGAGCAAACTGCCTGAGAAGCTTACACCACGACAAGCTCATTACAAGTGAGATAGTCGTATTTGCTTCATACCACAGGATAAGGCTTGGAAAAAGGATTGTCTCATCTAGCGTCTTAATTATGGATTTAATTCCAGGTACACAAAATTCTAGACATCCATGGTCTTTGTCTAAAGCTAACTGTATCTTTCTATATGTGTTCCTGCTAACACACTTGTACAATGACACCATACAGAATGGAACCCTTTTTAAGTAGAAAGATTAAAAAAAAGAGTAAGAAAAGACCTTGATACCTATGACAAACTGATAAGTACTCAGTTTATGTAAATAAGTGCATAATAACCACAGTAAAAGCAATCTAAAAATCCATTTAGTAATACAGTATAAAAATTCATTAAAACATGTCAATTATTACCTGCCTTTAATTACAGAAGCTTGTAAAAAGTAAAATATTACTCAGGTTGACTGCTATCTAAGTACGATCATTTTATTCTATCATTGTCTGACATCACTTGCCTATGACAACAGCTCTCTAAGAAACAGAAGACCCTTATTCAGGAGGTTAATGCAAGGTAAGAACTCCATTCAGTGTTATTTTGGCTTAAGGGCACAATGTCACAATTTGGTGCATCTTCTAATGACTTTTTCTTTTTTTT